>PITA01025152.1:0-24904 GCA_004023965.1 Spilogale gracilis
TCCTATATCTCATCTCCCTTTCTAGGCATTTTGTCCTCTCTTCTTTCCTTACTTTTCTTCCTCTTCTCTCCTCCTTTGTAACATATACTTACTTTTAGTAAAAAAACTTAGACTTTTCTCTACTTCCGTCAAATGAAGCCCCTGTTTCATTAATATTCTATTACATAACAAACCACTGCTGAAGTTAGTGGCTTAATGCAGGGGTCATCAAACTTTTCTCTAAAGCCTGGTTAGTAAATATTTCAGCTTTAGGAGCCATGTGGTTTCTGCCAATGTCATGCAAAGGCAGCCACAGATGATATGTAAACAAATGGGTATAACTGTTTCTCAATAAAACTTTATTTATAAATAGGTGGTGGGCTAAACTTAGCTCTAAGGTTGTAGTTTGCCATACCTTGACTTAAAACAACAATGATTTATCATTTCTTATGATTCTGTGCGATGACTGACTGAGCAAGGCGGTTTTTCTATTCCATGGGGTATAACTGTAGTCATGTACTTCACTGTATTTAACAGGTAGTTCAACTACAGATGGAACTGTCCCAAATAGCTCTGCATCCTCCAGGGCCTCTCTCCATATAGTTCTCATTATTCAGCAGTCTAGTCTGAGTTCTTTTACAACGGTGGACCAAGAGGTCAAGCTCCAGATTGCAGGTGCTTATCAAGCCTCAGCTTGCATCACTTTGTGAAATTCTCACTCATCAACACAAGTCATAGGGCCAATCTCAGGGCTGAAGTGGGACAGGGCTACACAGGGGTATGAACACCTGGATGCATGGATCACTGGGGCCACCAAAGGGAGAGAACACCAGAGTGGGCCTTCAAGCCCTCAATGATGCATGTCTCTCCTACCTTCAAAGTACATTCGGTTCCTTCCCAGACCCACATAATATTATCCCACTTCAACATCAGGTTCAGGCTTGGGGTCCAGCACTTAGTCATATAAATCAGTTTCACATGACGATGTGGTCCTTAGGATGTCCCCATACACCCAACATTCAATAATGAAAATAGGGAAGGATAAACTCAATAGATATTCCCTTTCCAAAAATGGCAGCAGGGGGAGGAGGCAAAAACGTGTATTGCTTCATAGCAATTTTGTAATCCACTGGGATGCATGTTAATTGGGGGAACAGAATGTTTGTGGCTATCCTGAGAACTGGTTTCCTAATTCATTGCTCTCCTGCGTTTTTATTTTTAAGATTTTACTTATTTATTTGACAAAGAGAAACACAGCTAGAGAAGGGACACAAGCAGGGAGAGTGAGAGAGGGAGAAGCAGGCTTCCCGCTGAGCAAGAAGCCCCATGTGGGGCTGGATCCCTGGACTCCGGGATCATGACCTGAGCTGAAGGCAGACACTTTACCACTGAGCCACCCAGATGCCGCTCAGCTGCATTTTTTGATCTTCTGGATTCTTGGTTCCACTTTCAGAGATGGTCTTCCTTTCCCTGAATAATGGCTATACCTACCACTAAGCGGTACTGTCAGATGGCTTTCTGCCAACAGTAAGTTGGGGGCTTAGACACATTGTTTCATTTTGACCTAGTCCTTTGAATCCAAGCTGATACAACTCTTCAAAAAATGCCACAAGCTTGGGCGCCTGGTGGACAGAGGGTTAAGCTTTTGCCTTCCACTCAGGTCATGGTCTCAGGGTCCTGGGATCGAGTCTCACATCAGGCTCTCTGTTCAGTGGGGAGCCTTCTTCCCCCTCTTTCTCTGACTGCCTCTCTGCCTATTTGTGATCTCTCTCTCTGTCAAATAGGCAAATAAAATCTTTTTAAAAAATGCTGTGGACTTGTAGATATCATTTTAAAATCCATTCCATTAGGCAAAAGCCCACACCCACAAATAACGTGTCAGAGGTCTCCCTGATTTGAGCTCAGAATACATGTTTCGTGGTAAAATGCCCTTAAGAATCTCAGAAGTGATTTTGTTCAGGTGAGAGGATCTTTGAAGCATTGCTTTAAATCTTTCAGGGGCCTAAACAAGGGATCAAACAGCTGCAACCTTGATTCTCTATTTGCCCTCAGGCCTCCAGGATGATAGTGTCTTGGAGTTGATCTTTTTTCCCTGAGGAAAACTCTTACTTCAAGATGTTTTACCCACTAGAAAGACTGAAAATGAAAAACAGCTATTTTGTCTAATTCAAAAAGTCCTGAGTTGGAAATATTTTCTCTACATTCTGCTTGGAAACTGAATAGTACTTTCTTTAGCTTCTGTTTCTCTTGCAATATCTTAGTGTAAGTGGCTTAAAGCACCAACTTACATATTCAGTATTCCACCTAAATTTAGCCAGATTTTTAGCTAAATTCTCAACTTTGTTAGGTATGTAATTTTTCTATCTTCTAAGTTACCACTAACGGAGGATAGTTGAAAGGCAGGCAGCCTGGGACAAGGGACTTGCCCTAAGAGGAAACCACCATACAGGGATTTTACACCGCTCTGGAAGGAGCCTTCCACCCTTTCCCATGTGATAGGTAGATGACAAAAACCTGATTGAGTGACAGGCACATGGAGGATTAATCAGTTAAAACAGCCCACCAACAAGCCCATAAAAACCTTTGATATAACCACCAAATCGGCAATCCTCCCGGGTCCCCTGCCTCTTGCGGAACTTTGTACTATAGCTCAATATTGCTCAATAAACTCTGCTTTGCTGCCCACCACTTTTTGGAATACCTCTTCATTTTTTAAAAACATTTTTATTTATATATTTGACAGAGAAAGAGTACATAGTGGTGGGGCCTGGAGAAGCAGGCTCTATCCCAGGACACTGGGATCCTGGAAGGCAGACGCTTAACTGACTGAGCCACCCAGGCACCCTCTTCCTCTTCACTCTTTGAAGCAGCATAACCAAGAACGGCAGACACTGCAAGAAAAGAAATCTTGTAACAATCACAGGTAAAAATTTCCTTCATCCCTCCATCAATATATAACACAGGTCCCCATTTCTCCAACCTTTGATAGAAAGTTTAGTTCTTCCAGGATCCATTCACAACCTTCCCGTTTTTCCATCTTGGATGCAGTCCCAAATTCTGCGTTAATCACGTTTTTTATTTTTTGTATTTCATGATGCTTTGAAGGATCTTGGGGCCTTGCTGACCCAGGAGAGACCGTCCCTCTCCTGGTCAGCTCACTCCTAGAGATAGCAAATGGCATCACACATGCAAAAGTAATCCAGGCCCAACACCGTCAACTGCCCCATCGACAAGCTCTCACACGTTAGCCCCTGCCCTAATCACCCCAGAGGCGATCTGTATTCCCCAAGGCTTGCTGAAATCATTCACACTAAGCCATCCTAAATCTGCTTACCCTGATCATCTGCCTTGCCCATTCTTTCCCATGAAAACCACAATGAAGGCTCTTACCCATGCTACTCCTTTACTCCTTTTCCTGACAGACCCTGGTGCTTCCAATGTGGCCTCACATAGTGTAGCATGTCTCTTCCTCTTAAAGCTATAAGAGAATAAACTTTTCATTGGCAAATATCTCTTGATCTGTCGACCTCACTATACCTCAGTAATAGCAAATTCCTAGGTATAAAGAAATTCAATGGCATATACTTAAGGTTTTTGTTACAATAGCCCCCTACTTTTAGGTACCAATTTCTATACTAATTATGTATTGCTACACAACAGTCACCCCCAAAACCAATGGCTTAAAATGTCAATTATTTTTTATTTATCACAATTCTGTGGGTTGACTGACTCAGCTGAGCATTCTTTTGCTCCATGTGGTGGAGAGGAGGTCACTCAAGTGGTTGCATTCAGCTGGGAGCTCACCTTCAGGGTGGAATGTCCAAGATGTCCTCCAGGGCCTCAGTCTACTTGTCTTCTCATCATTCAGTAGTCAAGACTGAATTTCTTTCTTTTTTTTTTTTTAAGATTTTATTTATTTATTTGACAGAGAGAGATCACAAGTAGGCAGAGAGAGAGGAGGAAGCAGGATCCCCGCTGAGCAGAGAGCCCGGTGCGGGCCTCCATCCCAGGACCCTGAGATCATGACCTGAGTCGAAGGCAGAGGCTTTAACCCACTGAGCCACCCAGGCGCCCTGAATTTCTTTATAATATGGCAGCTGGCCTCTAGAAGTGAACATTCCCGAAGATAATCTTCAGTGTGCAAATATTTCTCAATCTCTGTTTGAGTCATGATTACTACTATCTCAATGGCCAAGTCATCAGTTAGTTCACATTCTCTGTGGGAGGGGACTACCCAAGAGCCGAAAGTCCTAAGAGGTATGGGTCCTCTGGGGCCATCGAGGTGCTAGTCTACCATACCAGTATGATAATGCCATTCCAAGTTTCTTTTTGTTTGGGGAAGAGGTCATGGAATATAGCAGAAAATGTATGTATGCTGTGATGTGGTGAAGACTGGGTCTGCAAGACATGGATATAGACAAGACAATCCTTGAAGTATTTGATCTTTCACTACTCAATTAAATTGAGTGGTGAAGACACAAATTTTTATTTTCCGAGAACACATCTTAATATGGGAATTAAATGGCTTTACACTGCCAGTAAGCTTTTATTTCATGGATATCCCTATCACTATTAAAGAGGCCTACAGTGGGTAACTCTATTTGGGAGTATGAGATTTTTGTTGTACTTAGAAATTGTGTTTTACCTTAAAGAACTGGAAAATCAACAAAAAATTAAACCAACCCCCCACACAAGATGGGAAATAATTAGGATTAGAGCAGAGATAAATGAATCAGAAACTAGAGATACAGTAGAACGCATCAATGAAACTAGAAGCTGGTTCTTTGAAAGAGTCAATAATATTGATAAACCATTGGCCAAACTAATCCAAAAGAAAAGGGAGAAGATCCAAATTAATAAAATTATGAATGAAAGGGGAGAGATCACGACTAACACCAAGGAAATAGAAGCAATCATCAGAAATTACTATCCACAATTATATGCCAATAAGTTTAACAACCTAGAAGAGATGGATACATTCCTAGAAACCTATAAACTTCCAAGACTGAAACAGGAAGACACTGACAATTTGAATAGACCTATATCTAGTAATGATATTGAAGCAGTGATCAAAAACCTCCCCAAAAACAAGTGTCCAGGACCAGACGGATTCCCTGGGGAATTCTACCAAACATTCAAAGAAGAAATAACACCTATTCTCCTGAAGTTCTTTCAAAAAATAGAAACAGAAGGAAAACTTCCACACTCTTTCTATGAAGCCAGCATTATTCTAATCCCCAAACCAGACAAAGACACCATCAAAAAGGAGAACTTCAGATAAATATCTCTGATGAATATGGATGCCAAAATTCTCAACAAGATCCTTGCCAACAGGATCCAACAATACATTAAAAAAGATTATCCACCATGACCAGGTGGGATTTATCCCAGGGATGCAGGGGTGGTTCAACACTCGCAAATCAATCAATGTGATAGAACAAATCAATAAGAGAAGAGAGAAGAACTGCATGGTACTCTCAATTGATGCAGAAAAGGCTTTTTTTAAAAAAAAAAGATTTTATTTATTTATTTGACAGAGAGAAACAGTGCTAGAGAGGGAACACAAGCAGGGGGAGTGAGACAGGGAGAAGCAGGCTTCCTGCTGAGCAGGCAGCCCGATGTAGGGCTCAATCCCGGGTCTCCGGGATCATAACCTGAGCCAAAGGCAGTCGCTTAACCAACTGAGCCACCCAGGTGCCCCGATGCAGAAAAGGCATTTGACAAAATACAACATCCGTTCCTGATCAAAATTCTTCAAAGTATGGGGATAGAGGGAACTTTTCTCAACCTCATAAAATCTATCTACGAAAAAACCCACAGCGAATATCATTCTCAACAGGGAAATACTGACAGCCTTCTCTCTGAGATCAGGAACAAGACAAGGATGCCCACTCTCACCACTACTGTTCAACATAGTGTTAGAAGTCCTAGCAACAGCAATCAGGCAACAGAAAGAAATAAAAGGTATTCAGTTTGGCAAAGAAGTCAAACTCTTTCTCTTTGCAGATGACATGATACTCTATATGGAAAACCCAAAAGACTCTACCCCCAAACTACTGGATCTCATACAACAATCTGGTAATGTGGCAGGATACAAAATCAAAGCACAGAAATCAATTGCATTCTTATACACTAACAGTGAAAATATAGAAAGGGAAATCAGAGAATCGATTCCGTTTACTATAGCACCAAAAACTATAATTATACTTAGGAATAAACCTAACCAAAGAAGTCAAGGATCTGTACTCGAGGAACTACAGAACACTCATGAAAGAAATTGAAGAAGACACAAAAAGATGGAAGACCATTCCATGCTCATGGATCAGAAGAATAAACATTGTCAACATGTCTATACTGCCCAGAGCAATCTATACTTTCAATGCCATTCCTATCAAAATTCCACCAACATTCTTCAAAGCGTTGGAACAAACAATCCTAAAATTTATATGGAACCAAAAAAGACCCCGAATTGCTAAGGAATTGCTGAAGAAGAAAAACAAAGCTGGGGGCATCTCGTTACCTGACTTCAGGCTTTATTACAAAGCTGTGCTTACCAAGACAGCATGGTACTGGCACAAAACCAGAGAAATAGACCAATGGAACAGAGTAGAGAGTCCAGATATGGACCCACAAATCTATGGTCAAATCATCTTCGACAAAGCAGGAAAAAATATCCAGTGGAAGAAAGACAGTCTCTTCAATAAATGGTGCTGGGAAAATTGGACAGCTACATATAGAAAAATGAAACTAGACCATTCTCTTACTCCACACACAAAGGCAAACTCAAAATGGATGAAAGAACTCAATGTGAGGCAGGAATCCATCAAAATTCTAGAAAAGAACATAGGCAGTAACCTCTTTGACATCAGCCACAGCAACTTCTTTCAAGACACGTCTCCCAAGGCAAAGGAGACAAAAGCGAAAATGAACTTCTGGGACTTCATCAAAATAAAAAGCTTCTGTACAGCAAAGGAAACAGTCAACAAAACAAAGAGGCAACCCACAGAATGGGAGAGGATATTTGCAAATGACACTACAGACAAAGGGCTGATATCCAAGATCTATAAAGAACTACTCAAACTCAACGCCCAAAAAGAAGATGAACACATCAAAAAATGGGCAAGAGACATGAAGAGGCACTTCTCCATAGAAGATATACAAACGGCTAATAGACACATGAAAAAATGTTCAGTGTCAATAGCTATCATGGAAATTCAAATCAAAAACCATACCGAGATACCCCTTACACCAGTCAGAATGGCCAAAATTAACAAGTCAGGAAACAAGTGTTGGAGAGGCTGTGGAGAAAGGGGAACTCTCTTACACTGTTGATGGGAATGCAAGTTGGTGCAGCCTCTTTGGAAAACAGTGTGGAGATTCCTTAAAAAATTAAAGACAAAGCTACCCTATGACCCTGCAATTGTACTACCGGGCATTTACTCCAAAGATACAGATGTAGTGAAAAGAAGGGCCATATGTACACCAATGTTCATCGCAGCAATGGCCACAATCGCCAAACTGTGGAAGGAGTCAAGGTGCCCTTCAACAGATGAATGGGTAAAGAAGATGTGGTGCATATATACAATGGAATACTATGCCTCCATCAGAAAGGATGAATGTCTAACTTTTGTAGCAACATGGACTGGACTGGAAGAGATTATGCTGAGTGAAATAAGCCAAGTAGAAAAAGTCAAGTATCACATGGTTTCACTTACTTGTGGTGCATAAGGGGTAATATAGAAGACAGTAGGAGAAGGAAAGGAAATGGGAAGTAGGGTAATTCAGGGAGAGAAATGAAACATGAGAGACTTTGGACACAGAAACAAACTGAGGGACTTGGAGGGAGGGGTGGGGGGAATGGGAGAGCCTGGTGGTGGGTACTGAGGGAACCTATTGCATGGAGCATTGGGTGTGGGGAATGGGCAATGAATCTTGGAACACTGAAAAAATTAAATAAAATTAAAGTAAAAAAAAAAAAGAAATTGTGCTTTCATTGCTGTCACTGTTCCTGTTCCTTTTCCCTACATAGATTCCTCTGGTTACATTGACATTCTGAGAAGAGCTAGTCTTCAGCAATTATCCACATGGAAACATGTGCTACTTATGGCAGTCTGCTCTTGCTTATTTCCTGTCTTGCTAATTTTGTGAAATTGGTTATTTGTGAATAGTTACTTGATTACAGAAATAACTTACTTAAGCCTAAAATTGTGGTGAAGACTTAGATGATTAAGGTCATCTACATGAGTGTGAGTCAGTGAGATAAAAAGGGGACATCCAGGCTACCATCTGACTACCAAATATTTATATGTTTGGAGTATCTTTGGTCTTTTTAGTCACATCAGGAAAGCCAAATTGATAGAAGTCTTACTAAGAGGTTAAAAAATAGCAGGGCCTCAGTCCATCAAATTACTCATTCCAAATGTCATCCTGAGTCAGGCCTCTCCCAGATGTAATTACTATTACACTCTGTACATTAATCTCTACTTAGAATTTCTAATTTTTGATACATTGCTGCTTCTGTGTCATGGATTCATTCAGATACCTTCAGTTTGCACTTTTCTTGCAACTTTCAAAGTAGAATCCACCTGTAACACTCATGACAATTACTTCAAGTGCTATTTTAAAATGTAGATCCCTGGGCCTTGCCTCAGACTTGCAGCAACAGAGTTTCTTAGGTTTGAATTTAGGAATCCGGATCCTTTTTGACAAGTGTCCATGTCTGCTTCATGTACACTAAAGTTCAAGCACTGCTATACAGGGAAAGACAAAAATAGGGCATGAGACCCAAACTGAGTTAAATAATATTCATGTTTATCTTCTGAGAGGAGGGGCAAAATCTGATTCCAGCAAAATTCAGAATTGAGGTTTGTCCTCGGAGACCTTTTCATCTCCCTTCCATCTTTGCTCCCTCTCATTGGTCAGTAATTAACGGTCCTTTTCATTTGTTCAGCTAACACCACGAGCTAGGTACGAGGCCTTCAGCCTCACAAAGTCCTATGGTATGAGGCACAGTGCCATTTCCCCATGTTGCAAGTGAGGATATTGAGGTTCCCTGAAGTTATGGAACTTGTCCAGACCAGGAGCTAAGTAAGCTAGAGCTCGGGTTTGAGCCCGCATCTGTTCTCTGCTCACTTGCCTGCGAGACTCATTCCACATCACAGGGTTGGTGGTGTTAGGTTTCAGGAGCAGGAATGTCCCTGTCTCTGCCTGGTGGTGATCCCTGTTTGTTTGTTTGTTTTTAATTGAAGCATAATTAACATATGATATCAATGTCAGTTTCACGTGGACAACATACTGATCCCAGTCTCAGACATTACTCAGCACTCACCATGGTAAGTGCAGTTAACCAGCTATCACTGAACAGCAATATTATAATGTTACTAACTATATTCCCTCTGCTGTACTTTTCATCTCTGTGCTTAGTTACAGAACCTGCAATGGCAGCACCCCTCAGAAATACTTTGGTCTTTCCTTTTTAATCAACTCCCGTTTCCTTTTTGTAGGCACTTCTTCTAATATTTTGAGCCCAAGAATGAAAGGCTGGTGGCTGGTGTCCTCTCCATCTTAGCTACCCAGCCATCTCCAGAATGTTTGTTGTTAGGCAAAAAAAATGCAGCCTCTTTGATTAGTGAACCCCTCACTAAATATCTCCTGGCCGGGGTGAGGGGAGAGGGGGGATGAGTCGAAAATGTCTTACTGCAGAGCCCTTTCTTTTTCATAAATGACTCCATTGGAGTGTACGCTCTATGTTCATGTTTTGGTCACTGTTTGACCTCTAGTCCCTGGAAGAGTGGTTGATGCACCAGTACTCACTAAATGTTGGCAGAATGAATGAAGTGAATTTTTCCCCAGTTTTACTGAGAAACAGTTGAAATAATTGTATAAGCTTAAGGCACACAGCATAACGGTTTCATTTACATATATTATAAGATGCTTACTGCAATAGGTTCAACTAACACCATCTTCTCATATGGATGCAAAAAGAAGGGGAAAAAAGAATAACAATGTTCTCCTTGTGATGAGAACTCTTAGGATTTTCTGTATTAGTGACTTTCCTACATATCATACAACAGTGTTAGCTACAGTCATGACATTGCACCTTAGTACTTATTTATCTTATAACCTGAAGTTGGTATTTTTGACCAACTTCCTCCAGGTCTCTCCCTGCCCCCCTACCCCCAACCTTGGCTTCTAGTTACTAAAAATCAGAACTCTTTTTCTGAGTTTTTTTTTTTTTTTAATTTTTTTTAACATGTATCTTAGATTTATATTTCTCCAACAAGTTATTTCCTTTTTTTTTTTTTTTTTAAGATTTTATTTATTTGACAGAGAGAAACACAGCCAGAGAGGGAACACAAGCAGGGGGAGTGAGAGAGGGAGAAGCAGGCTTCCTGCCGAGCAGGGAGCCCGATGTGGGGCTCGATCCAGGGTCTCCAGGATCATGACCTGAGCCGAAGGCAGTGGCTTAACCAACTGAGCCACCCAGGCGTCCCTTTTTCTGAGTTTTTAATTTTTTTTAAAGATTCCACATATAAAATCATACAGTACTTGTCTTTCTCAATCTAAATTTATTCAGCACAATGCTTTCCTGATCCAACCGTGTTGTCATAAATGGTAGGATTTCCTTTTATTATTTAAATTAAATTTAATTAACGTATATCATATTATTGGTTTCAGAGGTAGATTTTAGTGACTCATCAGTTGCGTGCAGCACCCAGTGTTCATTACTTCCAGTGTCCTCCTTACTGCCCATCACCCAGTTACCCCATTCCCTCACTCATCTCCCCTCCAGCAACCCTGAGTTTCTTCCTTAGAGTTAAGAGTCTCTTACGGTTTGCCTCCCTCTCTGTTTTCCTTTTATTTTATTCTTCCTTCCTATCCCCTACGTTTGTCTGTTTTGTTTCTTAAATCAGATGGTATTTGTCTTTCTCTGACTGACTTATTTCATTTAGCATAATACCTTCTAGTTACATCCACATCTTTGCAAATGGCAAGATTTCATTCTTTTTGATGGCTGACTAATAATCCATTGTATATATAGATACCACATCTTCTTTGTCCATTCGTCTGTTGATGGACATCTGGGCTCTTTCTATATTTTGGCGTTGTGGACATTGCTGCTATAAACCCCGGGGAGGATTTTCTTGTTTTTCATGGCTGAATAATAATCCAATATATATGTATACCACAAATTCTTTATCTATTTACCCATCAATGGACACTCAGGTTATTTTCGTGTCTTGGCTATTAGAAATAATGCTGCTATGAGTATGGGGGTGCATATATCTCCTCTAGTTAGTGTTTTCATTTTCTTTGGCTATATTCTGAGAAGTGGAATTCCTGGATCATATGCTAGCTCTATCTTTAATTTTTTGAGGACCCTCCATACTGTTTTCCATAATGGCTTCAATTTACAATTTCATTAACAATGCACAAGGGTTCCATTTTCTCCACATTCATGCCAGCATTTCTTTTATCTCTTATATTTTGATGATGGCCATTCTAAGAGGTGTGAGGTGGTATCTTATTGGGGTTTTAATTTGCATTTCCCTAATGGCTCGTATTTTCAGCATCTTTTCATGTATCTATTGGTCTCTTGGATGTTTTTGTGGAGAAATATCCATTTCTTTTTTTTTTTTTAAAGATTTTATTTATTTGACACAGAGAAACACAGGCAGAGAGGGAACACAAGCAGGGGGAGTGAGAGAGGGAGAAGCAGGCTTCCCGCCGAGCAGGGAGCCCGATGTGGGACTCGATCCCAGGTCTCCGGATCATGACCTGAGCCGAAGGCAGTCGCTCAACCAACTGAGCCACCCAGGCGCCCCAATAAAATCTTTAAAAAAAAAAAAAAGAAAGAAAGAAACTCAGAAGGTGGGATAGCTAATATCTGGTTTAAAACTCCCGGGGAAGGAAAACTGATCTGCTAGGTACATCAAAACCTGTCCTGTGCCCTGACGTGAGTAAGCAACACAGCTGCAGCTGTGTCCTAACAAGCGGCCCAGGAATGGAAATTTGAAGTTCTTTACTAGGAGTGTTTGGCTGAATGTCAATGGAGGAGTGGTCTATAGATATGAAAGTCAAGCTATGTATTATGCCATAAGCTTACGTATTCATTCTTTCACCTCATTAAATAAATATTTATTGAGCAACTACCTGTGTATAGGTATAGGTATAGGCACTGGGAATACAACAGTTGACAAAATTATCAAAAGTTCTAGTCCTTTTAATACTTGCTATATTTTGTTTGGTGAGGGGAGGGGTTGGGAAAAGGAAACAAAGACCATGACTAGGTCTGCTAAACAGAAGAGAACAGGTAAATACTCAGACCAACATCAAAGGCAGGTGCATTCGAAGAGGTAGGTGAGACCAACTGAACCTTATACCTGAGAAAGTTGCAGTGTGTATGGCCTTCTCTGCCCAGGGCTGTAACTCTCAAAAGGGATATATTCAGGACAGAGTTAGACTGGGGAGAACAATGACGCTAGGAAGGATCCATCCCACCTCTTCTTTTGGAGACTGCATTTCCACACTGAATATGAAAGTAGAAAGGATGTTTCCTGTTCACTGTGAAGCTTGTAGTCCAGACCCTGCTGCTTTGGATGCCACAGATAGCCCGAGCTTGTGCATCACGGCTGACAAGGAATAGGTCATATGTGCCGAGAGAGAGAATGAGGCTGTCTGCTCCGGGTGGTGGGTGGCACGAAGGAGCATTGCCAGGGAAGATCACATACTTCGCTTGCTCGCTCTCCTGACACAGCCCTGCCTGGCCTGCGATGCAGTGATGTGGGGAGATACTTGTTCCTTATGGCTTAGGAGGTTTCTCCTTTTGGAGACCCTAAATGTGCTTATTTGGGCAATCTCAAACAGGATCTGGCTGGTCTCCCCCTCCCCCAATACCTGTACCTCTGATGCTAGTCTGAGTGTTTTTGTGTTTGTTCATTCTGGGCCAAGGATGGGATGCATGATGCCTAAAATCATTCTCCCTTCTCCCAGAAAACATCTGGATCCACTCCTTTCTTTTTTCTTTTTCTTTTTTTTGGACTCACAATCCTGAGATCAAGAGTCTCAGGCTCTACTGACTGAGCCAGCCGGGAGCCCCTAGATCTGCTCCTTCCTGAAGAACTAATACATTTTTACTGATGTCTCACTTTTTATTTCCTCTTAAAATGCAAACAATCAAAGGAGAGTTAAATTAATAAGTTCCTAACACATACATGTGAATTAATTCCTCAGGCAGTTGACAGGAGAACTGAGAATAAGAAAGCTGCCAAGCAGAGAAAAAGTATATACAGGGTACAGAGAGGTATGGGACACAAGCACATTGCCTGAAATTATGAGAGCCAAACTCGTCCTTCAGTATTCTTGCTTGGGACATCCCCAAGGTGTGGCAGTTCAGCAGTAAGTTTTATGGGTTAAGTGCTCAAGCTCTAGACTTGGACAAATTGGGTTCTAACTCTGACTCCATGTCTGCACATCTGATTTACTGAATCTCTCTAAGCCTTAATTTCCTTAGCTGTAAAAATGAAGGAGGGTGGGGGACAACTGGGTGACTTAGTTGATTAAACGTTTGAACCTTGATTTTGGCTCACGTCATGATCTCAGGATCAAGGGACTGGAACCCTGCATTGGGCTCTGTGCTCAGCAGGGAGTCTGCTTGCGGATTTCTCTCTCTCCCCCTCCTCCCGCCTCCCCACTCTCTCTCTCACGCACACATTCTTTCTCTCAAATAAATAAACCTTTAAAAAAAATGAAGGGAAGCAGATAATGACTGTTAGGACTTCTTAGGACTGTTGTGGAGGATCACATGAAACGCTATCCCTTGGCTGACTGGCGGTGCCTGACACATAACAAACCCAAGGGCAGTGAGCTTCAGGCTGCATCCTGGAGGCTTCCAGGTTTGTAGGAGGCAGGTCACTTCCATCACGGCTGTTGCCTTATTCATTTGGAAGGGATTAGGAAGGAGGGGTATGGGCAGGGTAGCACAGGTGATATGCTTTGCTAGCCTGGCCACCGAATGATCAGAGATTTCTCTTCCAAACTGGATGGCATTGAAGCATTTACTTTATTGCACTTTATCCAACTCTTGCTGCCACTCCCCCCGCTGGTACACAATTCCGCACGGATGCTAATTCCTGTTGAGGCCTGGAGTGGAGCTGTTAACAGGTAAGGATGGAGTGAAGCAGCATCCTTGGTGCAGGCCAATCTCCCACAGAGCTGGGCAGCTACCACTCTCACAGAAAACATAAAGCCCCTCCCTCCCTGCCGATCTTCAGTCTCCTCTCCCCTTCCTGCTTTTGCACAATACACAGATGCGCTCGTTTTCTCTGGCCGTCTACTTGCAAATTTCACCTCACAGTCTGCTCTCAGCTTCAGGCCTTTGCCAAGAAGTAGTGGAGAGCTAATGCAGCATTCGGATTCACCTCTATAAACAGAAGCCCAGATCTCCAGAATCACCGGCTGTCTTCCTAAGGACTTCTTGCTTCGGCCTCAAACTGTGTCCCTGGGTGGTCTTGTTCACTGACTCGGGGGGCTTCCATTAAACCTGGGGCTGTGGAGAGACCAGGGGCAGCCCCACCAGGCTGATGAGTGGGAATACAGCAACTGAGGCAGTAATTCCTCAGATCGTTACCAAGTGCAGCTAATAGATTATCAGTGCCTTCCATGCAAGCCTTGAATATATTTGAAATTAGCTTGGTCAAACACTCCGGTCTGGAGTGTGCGTGGGGGTGCATACATGAGGCAGAGGGGTTTTAGTGAGTCTCCTGAGAAATGCTTTTTTTCCCTAAGGCGGGCCTGCTCCATGGGCTCCCGGCTCTCCCAGCAAGGTGCATGATTTCATCTCCATGCTGACTCCCCAACCCCAAACCTGGGCTTCGCTAGGAGAGTGAGCCAGATTTGTTCCTGCCCATCTGTAGGCAATGGTCTTCCCTCCTTTTTGGCTTCTCCTGTAACAACTGAAAGCTGGTATGAAGTGATTACGTGGAGGCTCTTGAATCAGGTTGCTGAGCCTGAAATCTCTCTGGGGCAATTACTCTTATACAATTAATTACTCTCAACCTCAGTTTCTTTCTCAGTGAAATGTTAATAATAGTTTTGACTTCAGAGGGTTGTGGAAGGGTTAACTGAGGTAATGAATATAAAGTGCCAGCACAATGCCTGGCACATACTAAATACTTAATAAATGTCAAATGCTATTCATAATCCTCTACATTTTTATAGCACTTAATTACTTTCAAAGTATTTTCACATTGTTTTATGTGATTCTCCTAACCAACCCACTGGGTATAAAATACAAAGCATGTAGTATCATGCTCATTTTTACAATGATAAAATGGAGTTTGTAAATGATTAAGTGTCCTAAATTGTAATTAATGAGAATCTATTCTAGCATCCTGTCCCCTTTCCACCACCCCTCAGCTGCTTTATGAACCCAGGCTAAGAAAAATCTATTCATATCAGAAAAATCAGGAAACCTGAATTATAATATGTGCTTCTCATCAAATAACAACCTCTCTGAGTTTGATTTCTGCATTTGTGGTATTAGAGGCTCCTTCTGGGACGGATAATCTGTGGTCTTTGGTTCTCCTTTAACAATGGGGCTGGTTCCAGAGATAAACAAAGGAAGGAGAGATGGCCCACGGCTCACTGGTCCCCACTCTCTGTCACTCCCATGACCCTTGAGGTATATTGTCTGCACTGTAGCTACTTTTGCAAATCTGCTATCTTCCAAGGAAAGTCAAGCTCCAGGAGCATAGAGGAACCACTTTAATTGTGTTTCCCCTAGAGAAGTTAGTGTAATGTTTCCCACATCCTATTCAATAACTACGTGTAAACTAATGATTTTGTACTTTTGTACTCTCTAATTAAGGCCTAATTTTTAAAAAGATTTTAATTATTTATTTGAGAGAGAAAGGTAGAGGGGGGAGGGGCAGAGGGAGAGGAAGAGAGAGAGAATCTCCAGCAGACTCCCTGATGAGCTCCGGGCCCCATGTCAGGCTCAGTTCCATGACCCCGAGATCATTACCTGAGCAGAATCAAGAGACACTTAACCAACTGAGCTACCCAGGTGCTCCTACTTCAGGCTTAATTAATGCCTGTGTCAAGGTCAGCCTCATTATTCTACCAAGTATTTTGATTTTTATGAATCCAGACATTCAAATAAAGAAAAAAAAACCCTGCAGCTTTCAAGGGTTTTACCAAGAGGGGGACATATTGCTGATATTGCTGTGAACTTACATATTGATATTGTTAAAAAAATAAAAAGCAATTGCTTCAAAGTTCCTAGGGATGCCCATCATAATCACCAGTTATTGAGAAGAACCACAAAGAAAATCTTGCTGCAGACACCGGCATTGGTCTTTCAAGATCTTAGTTAAAAATGAGTGTGACTCTGAGAGCAAGACATGTGCTAGACATCATAGTATGTCTCCTGTTTTGTGCATTTGGATTCCAAAGTGAACAATTTTGCACCTTTCATGTAAATCAGGTAATGTTCTCTTAGTTAACGGTGGTATGTTTATATGTCTCCATGGACCATGATCATGAATAATTGAGGCCTAGACCATAGTGCATGCTATAGACAACATTCCTTTCCCTTTAAAATTGAACTTTATCATGAGATAAGAACTGAACAGTGAAATAACCAGTAGATCATAAACAAAGTAAAACAAAACAAAACAAAATAAAAATGGCAGAATAAAAAAAAAAAAAACTAACCAGAAGATGAAAAAAAAATGATAGGCTACTTAGAGGAATATCAGCACATATAAGTTAAGGAAATACAAATACATGATATAAGATACCAGTGTAATCCTTAACTGTTATCTGTGAAAGACCCATTGACACAAATCTTCAAAATGTTTTTATCCTGAACCATTTGAAAATATGTTGTAGGGGCGCCTGGGTGGCTCAGTTGGTTAAGCGACTGCCTTCGGCTCAGGTCATGATCCCGGAGTCTTGGGATCAAGTCCCACATCAGGCTCCCTGCTCAGTGGGAAGCCTGCTTCTCCCTCTCTCACTCCCCCTGCTTGTGTCCCCTCTCTAGCCATGCTTCTGTCAAATAAATAAATAAATCTTTTTTAAAAAAAAGTTTGTTGTAGAGATCATGCCTCCTTACCCCTAAATACTTCAATTTTTCTTAAGAACAAGGGCATGCTCTTATATAAACATAGTACAATTATTTAATTGAGGATATTTAATAGTCACATTGTATTATTATCCAACAGTAGGTTCATTATCAAATTTCACCAACTGTCCAAGCAATAACACGTGTTGGTGAGGACACGGAGAAAAGGGAGCCCCCTTGCACAATTAGTGGAAAGACAAACTGATGCCACCACTCTGGAAAACAGTATGGAGGCTCCTCAAAAAAATAAAAATAGAATCATCCTGTGATCCAGTAATAGCACTCCTGGGTATTTACCTGAAAAATACAAAACACTAATTCAAAGGAATCCAGACACCCCCATGTGTACTGTAGCATTATTTACACCACCCAAACTATGGAAGCAGCCCAAGTGTCCAATGACAGATGAATGGATCAAAAAGATGTGGTGTATATATACAATGGAACATTATTCAGCCATAAAAAGAATGAACGCTTGCCACTTACAACAAAGTGGATGAAGCTAGAGAGTAAAATGCTAAGCAAAATAAGCCAGTCAGAGAAAGACGAATACCATATGATTTCACTCATATGTGGAATTTAAGAAACAAAACATGAACAAAGGAAAGAGAGAGAGAGAGAAGCCAAGAAACAGACCCTTAACTATAGAGAACAAACTGATGGTTGCCAGAAGTGAGATGGGTCTGGCAGCGAGGTTGGTAAAATAGGTGATGGGAATCCAAGAGTACACTTATCACGATGAAAAAATAAATAAAAACTTTACCAATGGTCCAAGTAATGCCCATTATGGCAGTCCTCCCCACTCCCATGCCCAATTCAGAATCCAATCCAAGATAACACATTTCATTTGGTTGGCATGTTTCTTCAGTTTCTTTTTAATCTGGAACAATTTCTTAGGCTTTCATTGTTTTTTATGACATTGACATTTTTAAGAGAGTACAGCCCAACTGTTGGGAGTTTGTGTGGTAGTTCCTCACATTTCCATGTGGGTTATGCATTTTCTAGCAGGTACAGTATGTAAGAAATGCTGTAGCCTTCCATGTGTATCCAATCAGAAGGCCCATGATGTCAGGTTGTCCCATTGTTGGTGACATTAATTTTGATCACTTGGTTGAGGTGCTCTGTGTCAGGTTTCTCCATTAGAAAGATTATCATTTTCCCCTTTGTATTAACAAGAAATCTGTGGAGAGGTATTTGGAGACTATAGAGATATAATCTCTTACTGAATTTTTCACCAAAAATTATAGCATCCCTTGAAAATTCTTTACCTAATTACTATGGATAACTGCAAAATGGTGGTTTTTTAATTTATCATTCTTTCTAGATTTATGATGTAACATTCTACTATAAGAAGAGCTTCCCTTTCTCTCCTATTATTTATTTATATATTTATTTTTTTATCAATATGGGCCCATGGGCTCTTATTTTATTCAATGGGCTATAATACATTGCTGTAATTATCCATTTCAAAGCACACATTGTGACAGATTTGATCAGACAGAGCCCTTTCAAGTAGGCTCTTGTACCCTTTTGACATGTCCTCATCATATTTCGATTCTTTCCTTACTTTGCAGCACAGCAATATGTTCTGAGCTCATCTTGGGTTTTCTCTGCCCCAGTCCTAGAGTCAACTGTAGTCTCCTCTTCGTGGAGAAATGATACTTAGAATTGCAAAGGTAGGCATACAATTTGATGTTAAAACATAGGCTTTGAAAGATATTCAGTGTTTCCTCTGTTATCTCTCAAGTACCAGTTTGGGCAAAGCTAACTGTGTCCATAGAGCAAAACAGTGGGCAACCCATATTGGCTGACCCAGCTTAACAGGAATGTCAAGTACTAGTTTTAATAATGGCTTCTTGGAGGGTGCAAGGAGGGTGAAGAATCCTACTTTAAATGTTCACATTGATAATGAGACGTCTACTAATTTCAAAAACATTAAGATGTGAAAGAATTTGCATCTTAGAGTCAAGAAAATAAGCAGTTTGTTTCAAAGATGAGCATATCATTATGGCTCCATGCAGAATCATTCAAATGACTTAGGGAAAGCATTCGATAATGTCGTAAACCACTTTGTTTATATTTCTTCTCTCTCTTGTTATCCTTAACTGTACTTTCTTTTATTTTTACCAGGATTCAATAAAAGTATAGGTGCTAGGTCAATAGAGTCTATTTTAGTTTTTACAGATACATGAAAAATGAAAAGAAATCACAGCCAGAGCCTCTATTTCTCGATGATTGAACTTAAAGAAGATAGATCATCACTAGAAATAGGTTGGTTTGTTCCACATTTTCTCATATATCTAAATTTTAATAGGTCTATTATATCATCTTAATGAATCAGAGAACAAAATGGATTTTAATAATAATAAGAATATTTTATGTGTGGATATGACTTTGTCGTTAACAAGCACTTTACAAAGGCAATCTGACCAAAGGTAGCACAGTGTATTAACTAATTAGGAGCACCTGCTGGGGATCTGATTGCCTGGGGTACAAGTCCTGTCTCTGCTACTTACTGGATTTGTGTCTTTAGGCACATTACTTTACCTGTCCAGGCTTCAGTTCTCCCATCTGTCAAAGGAAGATACCTGCTTCTGGAAGTCATTGTGAGGACGAAATGAGAGAATTCAGGGAGAGTGCACAGACCCATCCCTGGTACTGAGTAAACAGCTCAGTAAATGTTAGCTGATACAAAGGTAAATCAAAGACAGGTCTGCTTCGTTCTAGAATCTCAAGGGGACACAGTTCCTCTGTACATCCCTCATAAGACAATTGAGTATGTTTTCCCAACCTGAGAACCTAACCAGATTTCATAGGAAGCATCTTCCTAAGCTCTCAGTCGGGGATGTGAGTGAGGACAATGCACCTCAGGTTGGCTCCGGGCACTTACTTGGCATGGTTTAGTTTCCTAGCTCTTCATGTGACCCACTGCCAGCAGCTAATCCTTGGCCTAACCCAGCCTCTTTGCTCTCATCTACTATCCTCCCATTCATAGGAAAACCACGGTTCCTCCAAGCCAGGTTCAGAAAGCAGAGCAAAGGAGAAGAGAGCACACACTTACGCAGATTTGGACTGAAGAGTCACTCGGGTTGTCAGTCCTGGATGACTCACTCTCTGCCACAATGCTGGTCACAAGTGGTCCTGAGGGTACTTATCCTGGGACAATACCACACACAAGACTAACATTTTCAAGAAAGAAGAAAAGACACCTTTTTTCCACAACAGGGGATTCACCATTTCCCTTTGAATTCTTTAATTGGCCTTTTTAATTAGAGGGATTTGTTGCTTTATTTAGCAGTCATTGCCTGTGGTCTATGTAGTTTCTGGCCAGATTGTTTGCATCTTAAAGGAAGTCTAGGGAAGTCCTAACTCTTTTCTAGGGCTTCTTTCATGCTATTCAAGGGTTTGAGAGAACTGAGGTCAAGGATGATCTATTAGCGCGCCAAGGAAGGAAGCTGGGACTCCGCCGCCAGTTCCAGAGTAATTACATCACTCGTCCTGGCTCAGCTCCTACACTGTCGCGTGAAGCTGTGGATGAAGCCATGTGTTAGCAGACTGTCACCAGGCCCTCCACCATTTGCACAGCTCTTGTACTGTGAAGTTTTAGCATCTGCACTACTAATTCTTGGGAGAGTCTCCTAAGTTCTTCCTACTACATGGTTTATCTAAAGGTTTCCATCTAGGGGCACCTGACTGTCACAGGTGCTTAAGGGGCTGACTCTTGGTTTCGGCGCAGGTCGTGATCTCAGGGTGCTGAGATAGAGCCTCGTGTCAGGCTGTGTGCTCACCCTCGTGAAGCCACTTGGGACTCTCTCTCCCTGTTCCTCTGCCCCTCCCCCTGCTCTAGTGTGTGCTCTCTCTCTTTCTAATAGATAAATACATCTTTAAAGTTCTACCTAAAAGCTGGAAGAAAGGAATTTTTTATTTGGGAAATGACAAACCGTGTGGGGACATGTGGGATAGTAGCAGACAGAGTTCACTAGGGGTTACACTATAATGTGGCTTAAACAAATAACATTAGAATGCAAAATGTAATTATCTGATCACCATAAGAAGTGATTTGTAACAATTACTGCTCCAGGGAGGTCTGTTTCCACCAGCCCAGTAGAAGCCTCAGGTGTTTGTTTAAAAGGACCAAACTGACAAAGTGAGTCCTTTTAAAATGACAGAGCTGGGTGCCTGGGTGGCTCAGACAGAGGGTTAAAGCCTCTGCCTTCAGCTCAGGTCATGATCTCAGGGTCCTGGGATCAAGGCCCATGCCTCGGGCTCTCTGCTCAGCAGGGAGCCTGCCTCCCCCTCTTTCTCTGCCTGCCTCTCTGCCTACTTGTGATCTCTCTCTGTGTCAAATAAATAAAGTCTTTAAAAACAAACAAAAATGAGGGAGCTGACAACGTTGTATTGGGCACTTTACTCCCCAGGCAGCTCTTCTGCTCCATGAACACCCTCCACCCAAACCACACTTCCCCTTACCCACCGAGGGTCACTAACGGTAGACTCGGAAGTGTCTCTAGTCCAGTGTTCTGTCTTATTCTGGGTAGAGACTTAATGCTTTCTGGAATCTGGATGTCCAGCTGCCTTGTCCCTTCTAGCCACCGTGTTACCGACCAGGACCTGCTGTCTGGCCTTGCCCTGTGAGCGTGCACTTCCCCAGTCTCAGGCTTTTCATGGCTATTCCTACTCTACGATGTTTGTCCTTGAGTTCAATGGCTTACCAAAGACCTAATTCAGCAGCCCGTCAGCCTCTGGCTCTTTAATTAGTTCCCCAGAGGCTTGTCTTAAAAGTCATTCTGGCTCATTTTGAAAGGGGCATTTCCTTAATATAAAGCTCTCTCCTCATCAGGAGGTATAGGGGAAAGCTTGCCTTAGCCATCCTTTACACGCCTACCAAGGCCTCTGACTATAAAAACATGCTACTAGAAGGATCAAGGATGAAATAGTTTCTTTCTTTATGCCTTCTTTTATTACACAGATGTTATTTGGCCATCTATTATCCCAAATACAACGCAGAAGCTACAATGAGGAATATATTTCCATTCCTGTCTCAGAAGGCTCACAGTCCAGAGCAATAGTCCTTAAACTTCATTGTGCATAAGAATCTCCTGGGGAGTTTGCTTGTTTATTTGTTTTTTAAAAGATTTTATTTATTATTGACAGAGAGCTACAGTGAGAAAGGGAGCACAAGCAGGGGGAGTGGGAGAGGGAGAAGCAGGCTTCCCTCTGAGCAGGGAGCCTAATGCGGGGCTCGATCCCAGGACCCTGGGATCATGACCTGCCCTGAAGGCAGACACTTAATGACTGAGCCAGCCAGATGCCCTTCTGGGAGTGTGTTAAAACACAGATACCCAAGTGCCATAACTCAGAGATGGTAATTCCACTGTTGTAGAGTAGAGCTCGAGAATCTGCATTTTTTTTTTTTTTAAAGATTGTATTTATTTGACAGAGAGAAACACAGCCAGAGAGGGAACACAAGCAGCGGGAGTGAGAGAGGGAGAAGCAGGCTTCTCGCAGAGCAGGGAGCCTGATGCGGGGCTCAATCCCGGAACTCCAGGATCATGACCTGAGCCGAAGGCAGATGCGTAATGACTGAGCCATAATCTGCATTTTTAATAAGCATCCCTCCCCTGTAGGGAGAACCCATGCAGGGTCCCTGTGGCTACTTTAAGAACACTACTTTAGTAGAGAGCTACCCCAAGTCTAGGTCGCCCCCTACCACATACACAGTTCTGGAAGCCAGTGAAAGGAGGCAAAACATGGCCAATAAGTCTGCTTTACCTAAATAAAATGTGGAACTCATCTAAATTCTTTATTCCTAGCAAGATGCTCAAACTGCTTTTGATGCTTTGATCTCCCTTTCCTCATTGGAGGGAGCATTCTGTGTCTCAGTTTGAGAGGAGATGGTGAAGACTATCACACAGTCTGCCTGCCACACACTACATGGCAGATTGATAGAGGGTTCAAGTCATCTCATGGCCTCCGTGACATAACGAGACAGAGTCTGCAAACACAATAGCTTCCCCAAACTCCCATGTGCTCAGATTACCCAATGATGCACAAATAAGAAATAACTTGACTTTCTCAGGGTCACCAAGCCATGGCTGGCACCTAGGAATTGAAACATTTTAGAAGATCACCAGATAATGATGCTGCCGGGATCCATTGTTGTGAGGGCAACATGCGCAGAACATCAGGCAAGTGTGGGGTGAATCTCCTTACCTGTCCCACCCACTCCTCTATTGAACTTGGTGCTCCTGCCTATGCTTTTCCTCCTTGGACTATCCCCATATCTTTTCTTCTCTTGCTCTTCTTTCCTTTTGGAAAAATACTTGGGGCACAATTCCCTCTGTGTGCTCACAGCAACATAATATGTAGTTGCCTAAGTCCATTTACCTTCAGAGTAAAGCCTGTGGATTCTCTGGTGTATCCAAAGGCTGCTGGTGTCAAGAGGCCAACTTGGGAGTACAGGAAATTACAGCTCAGATAAATATATACATATTAAATAGGTCTTAAACACATATTATATTAAATACATATTATATTAAATAAATATTAAGTATTATATTAAATACATATTATATTAAATTATATTAAATATATGGTAGATATTTACATATATAATACATAAAGTAGACGAACGTTTCAAAAGTCTTCAAAGTACGTTGCCATTGGTTGTCAACTCCAACCTTCAACTTCCAATGTTATGTGACGCTTATGTCAACATTATTTCTTTTTTTTCTACAGAAATTATTTAATTATTTAAGTTACATATATATGAAAAATTTATATATACCATCTCCAGCTCTTTTTTTTCAATCAGAGTGATATTTTATTTATTTATTTATTTTTTATTGTTACTTAATTTTTTTTTTCCAGTGTTCCAAGATTCATTCTCCATTCCCCACACCCAGTGCTCCACACTTTATGTGTCCCCAGTACCCACCACCAGGCTCTCCCACCCCTCCATCCCCCTCCCTCCAAGTCCCTCAGTTTGTTTCTGTGTCCAAAGTCTCTGTGGTTTCGTTTCCCTCCCTAGATTATCCTGCTTCCCATTTACTTTCCTTCTCCCACTGTCCTCCAGGTTACCCCTCATGCACCGCAAGTAAGTGAAACCATGTGATACTTGACTTTCTCTTCTTGGCTTATTTCACTCAGCATAATCTCTTCCAGTCCAGTCCATGTTGCTACAAAAGTTAGATATTCATCCTTTCTGATGGAGGCATAGTATTCCATTGTATATATGGACCACATCTTCTTTATCCATTCATCTGTTGATGGGCACCTTGGCTCTTTCCACACTTTGGCGATTGTGGCCATTGCTACAATGAACATTGGGGTACATATGGCCCTTCTTTTCACTACATCTGTATCTTTGTGGTAAATGCCCAGTAGTGCAATTGCTGGGTCATAGGGTAGCGCTATCTTTAATTTTTTAAGGAATCTCCACATTGTTTTCCAAAGCGGCTGTACCAGTTTACATTCCCACCAACAGTGTAAGAGGGTTCCCCTTTCTCCACAGCCTCTCCAACACTTGTTGTTTCCTGTCTTGTTAATTTTGGCCATTCTGACTGGTGTAAGGTGGTATCTCAGTGTGGTTTTGATTTGAATTTCCATGATAGCTATTGACACTGAACATTTTTTCATGTGTCTGTTAGCCGTTTGTATTTCTTCTATGGAGAAGTGCCTCTTCATGTCTCTTGCCCATTTTTTGATGTGTTCATCTTCTTTTTGGGTGTTGAGTTTGAGTAGTTCTTTATAGATCTTGGATACCAGCCCTTTGTCTGTAGTGTCATTTGCAAATATCTT
>PITA01025153.1:5488-25007 GCA_004023965.1 Spilogale gracilis
AAAAAAAAAAAAGATATCTGGAGGGGAGAGAAAATAAAGAAGGAACTTTATTCCTTCTTGGGCTTAACAGAAACTGAGGAACTAATAATGTGCGGGGGAGGGACTCAGGAGAAAACCTGAATTGCATGGCAATTCATACCTACAATATAGTAAGTGCCACCACACTGTTTTTTCAATTGAATTTCCACATCCCTAATTGTTATTCCTGTAGATGAGTTCAGTACAGTAGCACGACACCCACCGCTTTCTGAAGCGATGTGGGCTTCCTTCTGCAACAGCCACCTTCTTTCTTTGCTTGGCTATTATGGATAGCTGGAAAAACAGACATATACTCCATAGTCAGACTCATGGAGGGACGTGTCTGTGTCATCAGTTTTATGAAGCTTGCTTTCCCCACTGCTGAACTTGGAAAATTTTATGAAGCTTGCTTTCCCCACTGCTGAACTTGGAAAATTCTTTATAGAGAAAAGAGAACTACCCTTCCCAACAGGAATTACCTGTTGTTGACTTAGATTTTACATGATATTTGTGTCCTTTGGTCTCCATGGCAGCCAGCACTCTAACCATAGAACCTATAGTTAATCAAAAAAAACCCCTTCATTTATAGCAGAAACGTTTTTTATGGGGAAAACTAGAATTTTTCAAGAGTAATTCAATATTTCAGTAGATGTATGGGTTTATGTTAGAGCTATAAAACTATTCTGCCACAATGCAGCTATAAATTATAAGCTATATATTATTATTGATTAAATATCTTTCTCCATCATTCCAAAGTTCAAGATGATTCCCTTTACAGAGCAATTTGGAATTAGAGAATGAGATAAAAATATGCTTGCCTACCATTTGATAACTTGATGTTTGAATTGGGTTTCTAGTACACACTGTGTTGCTCGACTGTATGTGTTAGAGCCTTAGAATCAGAGAATTAGGGTTGCTGAGCTCCCTTTAGAGGCCATCTCATTCAGCCATGTTGGGCTGAATATAAACACCAGGTCCCAGGAACACTAAGATACCTGGTCCAATTCGTGTTGGTTGAAACTTTTTTTCTTATTTCCTGGTTGAAATAGGACCAGGATTGCAGCCACCTAACTTCTAGTATTGAAAGAATTTCCATATGGCCTCAGCTGCCATATGACCTTTGGAGAACATCCTAGTGGAGCACATGTGTGTTATTTTAGCCACCAGGTATTGCCAATTTCTTCGGTAAATGGGGCTTGAGCCATGTTTTTATTGGGGTTGAGTGTTCACGGGCCGTCTGGTGTTCAAGGGCAAATGCCAGAGATATTGTCATCACCGTTTCCTTCCAAATCATAAGAATTGGAGGCTTTCTCCCAGGTGATTGTGATTACCCACATACCACAATGATAGATGGAGGAACTGGGCTTCTGATACACTGCAGATAGGTCTGTCCTCATGGAAGTAACCTCATTCATAATGGTTGCATCTTACATTTCCATCAAATGAGTAAAGAAAGATTAGAAACAGGGACACGTACCGAGTGCTTGCTGTGAAGAAAAAGGTTCAAAGCTTACATATGGTTCCTGCCCTCAAAAGCTAATTCTAACATGGGATAGAATTAAGGAAACTTCAGGTAGAGAATGTATAATGTGCTTTGATGGCGTGGAGGAAGGAAGAAAAGATTCACTGGGACGAGAAGATCAAGAAAACCTTCAGGGTGGTGGAGGTATTGGAGCTGGGGGGGCCCTCAAGTTTGAAAATGGTTTCAAAGGGTTAATGGAGCTCATTTCAGTTTGGGGGAAATATTCTATTAAGCAGAAAGTTGCAATTTTTTTTTTTTTGAGAAAAGAGCAATAAGGCCAGTGTGGCAAAGTAGGGGAAGGATTACTATAAAAACTATAAAAATAGGGGCACCTGGGTGGCTCAGGTGGTTAAGCCACTGCCTTCGGCTCAGGTCATGATCCCGGAGACCAGGGATCGTGTCCCACATCGGGCTTCCTGCTCGGCGGGAAGCCTGCTTCTCCCTCTCTCACTCCCCCTGCTTGTGTTCCCTCTCTGGCTGTGTTTCTCTCTGTCAAATAAATAAAATCTTAAAAAAAAACCACTATAAAAATAGTTTTATAACACACACACACACACACACACACACACACACACACACACACAATACATACATCCCCTATATCAGCTCACGTATACGAGAGAGGCAGTGGTGTGGTTGAACTTCTGTGCTGGCTCATAATAGGTGATTGTTCAATTCTTGGGAGTTTTCTTAGCCAGTTGTGAAACATACCCAATATTAAAAAGTATATAAACTTGTAATTAAGTGATATATATTAGGAACAAAGGTAGTATATACTCAAGATGTTTCAATTCTTAATGACTTGACTACATCTTGCAAGTATTTACACTTCTGAAGTTATTTGCATCTGTTATGTCTATGTGGTGGAAACACTGTGTGATGATATGTCACACTGTACCTCTTCGCAATTCCATTTCCCCTGATAGCGTGTTGGTAGCTTAAAACTCACCATGGAAAATGGCAAAGCTAAAATCAGGGCTTGATTTATTGTTTTGTGAATCTAAACTTAAGAATGTGATAAATAAATGTTACTCATACAGATGAAACGTACAAGCGTGTTGTGTCTGTATCTAGTATTGTGTTGTGAATAGCACAAAAATTTAGATAGTCTCCCTATTTTTGAAAACTATAGTTCAGTTCAGCAAAGAAGCAAATATAGGCTAGCCATGGAATCTAGATTTTAGCAAAAGTCAGCAAAAACATTCTCTGAGAATCAAATGGCCATATGAACAAATTGTACAAGTTATTATTTGTAAATTGTCTATTATATCCCTTCATACCAGTAGACTTTAAAATAAACTATGAAGATTTATATATGTATTTTTGTTTTGGAGAGCTAGTTAAACATTTACCAGTACACTGCTGGCAAAAAGAGTGATTTAGAAGAGTTATGCACTTTTCATTTAAAATGCAAACTTTCAGGGGCACCTGGGTGGCTCAGTTGTTAAGCATCAGCCTTTGGCTCAGGTCATGATCCTGGAGTCCTGGGATATAGCCCTACATCAGGCTCCCTGCTCTGTAGGAAGCTTGCTTCTCCCTCTCTCACTCTCCCTGCTTGTGTTCCCTCTTTAGCTGTGTTTCTCTCTGTCAAATAAATAAAATCTTAAAAAATTAAATAAAGTGCAACTTTTCAGAGTTTATATAGGTCAATCAACCATATCAAATACTTGCAGAAATTTCTCTCAAGATATAGTTTTAAGTCATTCACTAATTGGTATACAATATTTGGCCTGGCTTATTAAAGAAAGAAAATTTTCATTTATTTATGAAAGAAAATATGAAATTGGATTATTTTAATAAGATTCTTGCTATTATTTATAAATGGATTGTTCTCTGTGAGGTGTAGAGAATTCTTCAGTAAAGGAAATGGAGTCCTCTCAGCATTTTGCAGTCACATGTGCATATTTCAGTAAGAGATTTTTGGAGGCATCTGCTGATTTTGGTAAGAAAATATTGGAGAAATATAGAAGAAAATATAATTTTAAAAAAAGATTTCATTTATTTATTTGAGTGAGAGAGAGCATTAGAGGGAAGTTCAGAGGGAGAAACAGACTCCCCATGGAGCTGGGAGCCCGATGGGGGACTTGATTCTGGGACTCTGGGATCATGACCTGAGCTGAAGGCAGTTGCTTAACCAACTGGGCCACCCAGGTGCCCAAAAAATATGATTTCTTAAACATTGTCTTATCTTTCATGAAATTACCAGTAGAACTAATTAGGCAGGTAAGACCATTGAGCACTCATTTTTAGAGAAAAAAATATTTTTTAAAGATTTTATTTATTTATTTGACAAAGGGAGAAACACAGCCAGAGAGGGAACACAAGCAGGGGGAGTGAGAGAGGGAGAAGCAGGCTTCCCGCCGAGCAGGGAGCCCGATGTGGGGCTCGATCCCGGGTCTCCAGGATCATGACCTGAGCCGAAGGCAGTCACTCAACCAACTGAGCCACCCAGGTGCCCCTGAACATCTATTTATATTTTTAACAAGTTGTTAAAAATCCAGAAGGGAAATATTAATACATTTTTTGATTGGGTTGAGGGAAAATGTCAATACAGGAAACAAGTAGAATGAGAAATATTCAGACACAATGAGAATATTGGTTTGGGGAAGATTTCTCTCACCCCACATCCTTGGGGCTAGGCTGGAATTCATCTTTGTGTGTGTGTGTGTGTGTGTGTGTGTGTGTGTGTATTCCCAAGACACATCTCTCTGCTTGCTTTTAAATAAGACTGTGATCTCTGAAAGTGAAGGAACCTTTTCTTACTCAGCTAAGTATAGGTAAAAAATGTTAGAAGATGGAAAGATGAGTGAGTAGTGTTGGAGGATTTGTTCACCATGCTGAGAAATGATTATCATTTTCCCCACGTAGTCTGATATGCTCAGTCTAGTCCTGTTCTATTTTCCTGGGTACAGTACTACTTCTTCGCAGCAAATACCTCCTTGGGATGGATGAAATTCTCCAGCATGTATGCTAGAACCATGGCTTCTCCTGAGTGAGAGGACTGGATTTGGGAAAACTATAAAGGCTGTGGAAGGGGCAATCTGGTACTTAGATCGAGCAGCACACATTCTCATCCCAATCATTTTGGATTTCCCTTTTCTCTCAAGTGATTTTGTAGACTACAGTTCTCAAAGTGTGCTCCCTGGACCAGTAGCATTATGACCACCTGAGACCTTGTTGGAAATGCAAATCCTCAGGCCCCTTCCCGGATCTACCAAATCAGAAGCTCTGAGAATAGGACCTAGCAATCAGTCTTTTGATAAACCAAGTGATTCTGATGCATGCTGCAGCTGAGAGCCACTACTTCTAAATGTTCTAAAATGGCTACCATGTCCAAATAGGTTTGAGTAATGCTACAAATTTATATCCTATTGAAAAAGTGCAGAGTTCATTAGGAAGTTAAAGGCAAAGCATTCTGCAAGAGGAAGGCATTTCTGTTTCCTAACATTATTTGGCCACAGAAACCACATAGGAGTTGATGTTACGTAGCCATCCTGGAGTGAATTTTAACTGTGATGGGGTTCGTCTGGTGAAGTGTTGGTAGAAGTGGTATGTACCACTCACAGGCCTGGGGCCCCAAGTCCTTTTACAGAAGATCCTCCCTGATCTTTTCCTTTTAGCCAGTGCCCTGAGCAGTTTTAGAAGCCACATGTTGAAGATTGTATTATTTCTGTAAGCCTGGGTCTTCAAATGACTCTGGAGGTCCCATCCCATCACCCTGATGGAACTGCCTTGGAGTGTTTGAGTGAGAAATGCACTTCTATTATGACCTGTAAGTGGGAAAATTTTCAGCTATAATAGTACTTACCAGGAGATGTAAAACTAACTGCTCTGTTTCATTGCCAATAACTCTGAATTGATAAAAGATGTTAAACGCTTAGACAGAGGGAAGGGAGTCTCATACTGGGTGTAGGTACTCTTTCCTGATCCATAAGTAGTGGATCTTATTTTAACCGACTACATATGGACTTAAAGATTATTCTGTCCTATCTAGCGTGCTAGCTTTCATGCTTAATTACCCTAGCTATCATGAATGCACTTTTCTAGAAGTCAAAACTTCCTGACTTTCCTCCTTGAATGAACTATTCAGCAAAATTTTTCACTGACATGTAATTACTTGCTTGGTAAGTTAGCAGACTCAATTTTGGGTATATTTATTTTGTCAGCTTGTTTATTTATATTTCTGGTGACCTTTGTTTTATTCTTTGACAAGGTCATTATACAATTTTGGGTTGATTTGTTACAACCTCTAATAGACTTGTTATCATGTCATCAAGAAACACGGCTCTAGCTATTGCAACCTTTACCTATGTGATTGGGGTAGGGTGGCAGAGAGAAAACTAGGTTTGAGTTCTTGCTTCATATTTATTAATGACCTTGAATAGTTACTTAATGTTTCTGAATCTTAGTTATCTTTTCTTTCTTTTTTACAAAAATAGATGCTACTAGTTCATTGGATTATGATGAAGATTAAAAAAGTGCCACATGTTAAGAGCAAAGCACATGGGCACCTGGGTGGCTTAGTTGGTTAAGCATCTGCCTTCAGCTCAGGTGATGATCTCAGGGTCCTGAGGGAGAGCCCTATGTCAAGCCGTTTTTCAGTGCGGAGTCTGCTTCTCCCTCTCCCTCTATTCATGCTCTCTTTTCTCTCTCACTCTCTCAAATAAAAGACAAAATCTTAAAAAAAAAAAAAAAGAAAAAAGAGCCAAACAGAGTAACTGGTGCTGGAAGGTGCTCAAAAATACTAGTTCTCCCTCTACTCATCTCTCTGGCTATCTGTTCAAAAAGGATTTTTTGAACCAAGGCTGGTGTTCTTAGACTTGACTGATTCAGCTACTTACTTTAAGACTGGTGTGTTTCAAGATTCATTTTTGAGTTTCACATTATCAGTTATTGTTTTGGCACTTGGTATATTTACTGGATGATTTTTTTAATGTGAATTTGATGAACATTATTCTTTACTATTTAAGCAAGCTATGGATCTTATTAGATGTAGAATTTTTCAGCAATGAATCTGCACTTGTTATGTGTTTAGTAGAGAGCTTTATAGTGGAACTCTACTTTTCCCCCAAATTTCACTTTTAACAAGAGCAACTATGGTGTACACGCTTGTTGGTTCATCCAGCAGCATTACCGTTTTCTTCCTTGTGAAGAGAACTCCATTTTGATTGAGTGGTAGTATGCCAATCTCATGCCTCTTTGCCAGCGACTGAGAGGGGTGGGCATGTGACCATGTCTGAGCCTGTAATCTGGAAGAAGCTTACTAAGTACTTCTGAGAAAAAAAATTATTTTCCTCACTAAAGGTATAAACTGTGCAAGGAGAAGCCATTCTGTGCTTGTCTTGTCCTTCCTGCCTGGAATGCTGTAATTTGAGGACATTTTATCTTCACCTGCAGCGAACATGTTGCCATAACAGCACAACAGCCAGCAATATTAAAAGTGGCAGAGTAGAAAAATAGAAAGAACCAATGTTTCCTTAAGCTATGGAATCATCTGCAGAATCAATAACCTCCAGATTTCTCAAACAATAAAGGTGCTTGTAGTTCTAGCCATCTTTGATCAATTTTCTCTCTTGATGCAAAAGCAAAACAAGCTAATGGCATACAGCATGGTGAAATGTGTTCATAAAAGGGCCAGGAGTTTAATGCCAAGAGGCATTTTGCTTAAGTGTATTTGAATTTAATCAGCAATGGTAAAAATTTTAGAAATTCCACTGATGTTTTTCACTGATCTGTCCTTTACTCAGGCCATACAATTATACTCCTCATGTTCTATTAAGAGCTGGTACTCAAATAGATGCTTTCAGGTTTGGGGATTATCCAAGATACTGGATCTTATTTGGATGAATATTTACATGATAATAAATCCTCAAATAATATCTTATATAGGTGTTGCAGACATTTGATAGCACTTCCATTTTATATGCACACGAGATTTTAATATGCATGTGTTCTTCTCTTGCACAGCAATATTGAGTGATATAATTGCCTTGTAAAAATGTAAAAAGAAAGCAAATTTATATGTTAATTTTAACTTTTCCCCAGCTATAGTTTTTATTAATTAGAAACAGAAATTTACAATTTTTTTAAAAAAGATTTTATTTATTTGACAGAGAGAAACACAGCCAGAGAGGGAACACAAGCAGGGGGAGTGAGAGATGGAGAAGCAGGCTTCCCGCCGAGCAGGGAGCCCGATTCAGGGCTCGATCCCAGGTCTCCAGGATCATGACCTGAGCCGAAGGCTGTTGCTTAACCAACTGAGCCACCCAGGCGCCCCAAAATTTACAATTTTTAAGGTTGGATTTCATTTTGAAAAGGAGAGTTCTTTTTTTTTTTTTTTTTTAAGATTTTATTTGTTTATTTGACAGAGAGAAACACAGCTAGAGAGGGAACACGAGCGGGGAGTGAGAGAGGGAGACACAGGATTCCCGCAGAGGAGGGAGGTCCATGTGGGGCTCGATCCTGAGATTCCAGGATCATGACCTGAGCTGAAGGCAGATGCTTAACAACTAAGGCACTCAAGTGCCCAAAAAAGGAGAGTTCTGACTAAAATATAGACTTCTAGCTGAAAAGCCAAGGACAAAGAGAGAAGACACAAATAATACCATAAATGAAAGAGACCCATTGCTATTAAAATGATGATAAAGGAATATTATGAACAACTCTAGGCCCAAAGGCTTGATAACTTAGATGAAATGACCAGTTCCTTAAAAATAACCAAAGGCTAGGGAAATAGCCCAACAGTTTCCCTTTCTACCTATTTCTTCGGAAGCACACAGTAATTCAATATTTGGTATAACCAGCTAGGTTGCCATGGTCACACATTTGTGTTAACATAACATTTGAATCTGTGAAGTGAATAGAACAGGCCTTCATGTAATTTATTTCCTTTATAGGTTTTCTTACCTGTGCTTGACAGAGCTTTGCATGCTTACAAATGTGGCATTATGTAAACATACAAGATGAACCTAATTTCATATGCCATTTATAAGTGACCCAGTGAAATCCTTTGGGAGAAAAGCTATAACATTACTGTACAAATGTCAGTAGGTTCCTGGACACCAGAGATGTTGGAATTGGTATTTAGTGTTAGTAGATCAATCACTTAGCCAACATGTGAATAATAGAGAATTTAAATACTGTGAGTTAGTATTACTGATTATTTGTACTTGTATTTAGAATATTTTTTACTGTCACTTATCTGTCCATGACTTCCTTTGACCTTTTTGACTATTGAAAAAGTCCTTGTCTCTTATATGTTTTGTGGTGTCACGTTTGAAAGTATTGTCCAGAAATGCACAGATATAAATATATCTGTGTAATTTGAGCTTGAATTGCCTTCATGCTGCTAAAATGTCTCATTATATTAAAACATAAAGATGAACACTTTGCAAATTCATGAATTGTATTCTAGACCTTAAGTTAATATTTCCCCTAGTTTGTTGAGCTATATTTGACGTATGGCATTGTGTAAGTTTGAGGTGTATAATGTGACCATATGGTACATATATATATATTGCAAAATCTTCTTTATCTATTCATCTGTTGATAGACATCTAGGCTTTTTTCATAGTTTGGCTATTGTGGACATTGCTGCTATAAACATGGGGGTGCATGTGTGCCTTTGAATCACTGCATTTGTATCTTTAGGGTAAATACCTCGTAGCGCAATTGCTGGGTTGTAGGGTGGCTGTATTTTCAACTTTTTGAGGAATCTCCATGCTCTTTTCCAGAGTGGCTACACCAGCTTGCATTCCCACCAACAGTGTAGGAGGGTTCCTCTTTCTCTGCATCCTTGCCAATATCTGTCGTTTCCTGACTTGTTATTTTAGCCATTCTGACTGGTATAAGGTGACATCTTATTGTGGTTTTGATTTGTATTTCCCTGATGCTGAGGGATGTTGAGCACATTTTCATGTGTCTGTTGGACATTTGAGTGTTTTCTTTGGAAAAAATGTCTTTTCATGTCTTCTGTCCATTTATTGATTGGATTATTTGTTCTTTGGGTGTTGAGTTTGATAAGTTATTTATAGGTTTTTGAATACTAGCTCTTTATCTGATGTGTCATTTGCAAATATCTTTGCCAGTTCTGTCACTTGTCTTTCAGTTTTTTTGACTGTTTCCTTTGCTGTGCAAAAGCTTTTGATCTTGATGAAGTCCCAATAGTTCATTTTTGCCCTGCTTCCCTTGCCTTTGGCGATGTTTCTAGGAAGAAGTTGCTGTGGCTGAGGTAGAAGAGATTGCTGCCTGTGTTCTCTTCAAGGGTTTTGATGGTTTCCTGTCTCACATTGAGATCTTTCATCCATTGTGAGTCTATTTACATGTGTAGTGTAAGGAAATGGTCCAGTTTCATTGTTCTACTTGTGGCTGTCCAGTTTTCCCGACACTGTTTGTTGAAGAGACTGTCTTTTTTCCATTGAACATTCTTTTCTGCTTTGTTGAAGATGAGTTGACCATAGAGTTGAGGGTCCATTTCTGGGCTCTCTATTTGTTCAATTGATCTATGTGTTTGTTTTTGTGCCAGTACCATAATGTCTTGATGATTACAGCTTTGTAATAGAGCTTGAAGTCTGGAATTGTGATGCAGCCAGTTTTGGTTTTCTTTTTCCACATTATTCTGACTATTTGGGGTCTTTTCTGGATCCATATAAATTTTAGGATTTTTTGTTCCATTTCTTTGAAAAAGTTGATGGTATTTTGATAGGGATTGCATTAAATGTATAGATTGCTCTAGGCAGCATAGACATTTTCACAATATTTGTTCTTCCAATCCATGTGCATGGAACATTTTTCCATTTCTTTATATCTTGCTCAATTTCTTTCATGGGTACTTTATAGTTTTCTGAGAACAGATTCTTTGCCTCTTTGGTTAGATTTATTCATTGGTATCTTATAATTTTGGGTGCAATTGTAAGTGGGGTTGACTCCTTAATTTCTCTTTCTTCTGTCTTGCTTTTGGCGTATAGATATGCAACTGATTTCTGTGCATTGATTTTATATACTGACACTTTACTGAATTCCTATATGAATTCTAGCAGTTTTGGAGTGGAGTCTTTTGGGTTTCCACATAAAATATCATATCATCTGCAAAGAGTGAAAGTTTGACTTCTTTGCCAATTCAAATGTCTTTTATTTCTTTTTGTTGTCTGACTGCTGAGGCTAGGACTTCTAGTACTATTTTGAATAGCAGTGGTGATAGTGGAAAGCCCTGCTATGTTCCTTACCATGGGAGAAATGCTCTCAGTTTTTCCCCATTGAGAATGATAGTCACTGTGGGTTTTCATAGACGGCTTTTATGATACTGAGGTATATACCCTCCATCTCTACACTATGAGGAGTTTTGTTCAAGAAAGGATGCTGTACTTTGCCAAATACTTTTTTTGCTATCTATTAAGAGTGACATATGGTTCTTGTTCTTTCTTTTATTAATATACTATATTACATTGATTGATTCATGGATAGTGAACTGACCTTGCAGCCCAGGAATAAATCCCATTTGGTCATGGTGAATAATCCTTTTAATGTATTGTTGGATCCTATTTGCTAGTATCTAGGTGAGAATTTTTGCATCCATGTTCATCAGGGATATTGGTCTGTGATTCTCCTTTTTAATGGGGTCTTTGGTTTTGGGATCAAGGTCATGTTGGCCTCATAAAATGAGCTTGGAAATTTTCCTTCCATTTCTATTTTCTAGAACAGTTTTAGGAGAATAGCTATTAATTATTTAAATGTTTGGTAGAATTCCCCTGGGAGACCATTTGGCCCTGGACTCTTGTTTTTTGGGAGATTTTTGATTACTGCTTTAATTTCTTTACTGGTTATAGATCTGTTCAGGTTTTCTCTTTCTTCCTGGTTCAGTTTTGATCATTTCTATGTCTCTAGGAATGCATCCATTTCTTCCAGACTGTCAAATTTCCTGCTCTATAGTTGCTCATAATATGTTCTTATAATTGTTTTTATTTCTTTGGTGTTGGTTGTTATTTCTCCTCTTTCATTCATTATATTATTAATTTGGATCCTTTTTCTTTTTGGTAAAATTGGCCAAGGGTTTATCAATCTTATTAATTCTTTCAAAGAACCAGCTCCTAGTTTTGTTGATTTGTTTTAATGTTCTTTTGGTTTCTATTTCTTTGTTTTCTGCTCTGATCTTTATTATTGCTCTTCTCCTGCTGGTTTTAGGCTTTATTTGCCTGTTCTTTCTCCAGCTTCTTTAGGTGTGGCATTAGGTTGTACACTTGAGACATTTCTTGTTTCTTGAGAAAGGCTTGTATTGCTATATACTTTCCTGTTAGGACTGCTTTACTTGTGTCCCAAAGATTTTGAAAAATTGTGTTTTCATTTTCACTTGTTTCCATTATTTTTTCAATTCTTCTTTAATTTCCTAGTTGACCTATTCATTCTTTCGTAAGAAGCTCCTTAGCCTCCATGTATTTGAGTTCTTTCCAACTTTCCTCTTGTAGTTGAGTTCTAGTTTCAAAGCACTGTGGTCTAAAAATATGTAGGGAATGATCCCAATCTTTTTTTTTTAAGATTTTATTAGAGAGATCACAAGTAGTCAGAGAGGCAGGCGTGGGGGGAGAGCAGGCTCTCCGCGGAGCAGAGAGTCTGATGCAGGCCTCAGTCCCAGGACCCTGAGATCATAACTTGAGCCAAAGGCTTAACCCACTGAGCCACCCGGGCACCCTGATCCCAATCTTTTGATACCAGTTGAGACCTGATTTGTGACCCAGGATGTGATCTATTCTGGAGAATGTTCCATGTTCACTAGAGAAGAATGTGTGTTCTGTTTCTTTGGGATGGAATGTTCTGAATATATCTGTGATGGTCCATCGGGTCCAGTGTGTCATTAAAAGCCTTTATTTCCTTGTTGATCTTTTGCTTAGGTGATCTGCCCATTTCAGTGAGGGAGGTGTTAAAGTCCTCTACTATTATTGTATTATTGTTGATGTTTTTCTTTGATTTTGTTTTTAATTGGTTTATATAATTGGCTGCTCTCATTTTACGGGGTGTTAAATTCCCCTACTATTTTGTATTATTGTTGATGTGTTTCTTTGATTTTGTTATTAATTGGTTTATATAATTGGCTGTTCCCATGTTAGGGGCATAGATATTTAAAATTTTTAGGTCTTCTTGCTGTACAGACTCTACGTAAGATATAGTGTCCTTCATCTCTTATTATAGTCTTTGGTTTAAAATCTAATTTGTTTGATATAAGAACTGCCACACTAAAATGATTCTCTTGAAGACAGCTTATCGATGGGCCTTTTTTTTTTTTTTTTTAAATCCATTCTGATACCTTGTGCCTTTTGATTGGGACATGTAGCCCATTTACATTCAGAGTAACTATTGAAAGATATGCATTTAGTGCCATTGTATTGCCTGCAAAATGACTGTTACTGTATATTGTCTCTGTTCCTGTCTGGTCTATGTTACTTTTAGGCTCTCTTTTTGCTAAGAGGATGCCTTTCAGTATTTCCTGTAGGGCTGGTTTGGTGTTTGCAAATTCTTTTTGTTTGGAAGCTTTTTATCTTTTCTTCTATTTTCAATGACAGTCTAATTGTATATAGTATTCTTGACTGCATTTTTTTTTCATTTAGTGCTCTGAATATATCATGCCACTCCTTTCTGGCCTGCCAAGTCTATGTGGATAGGTCTGCTGCCAATATAATATTTCCATCATTGAAGGTTACAGAACTCTTGTCCCGAGCTGCTTTCTGGATTTTCTCTTTGTCTCTGAGACTTGTAAGTTTTACTATTAGATGTTGGGTATTGACCTATTTTTACTGATATTAAGGGGACATATATACATTTTTGGTAGTTTGTCAAAAATAATAGGTTAGAGCAGTGGAGTAAACCTTATGTGGGACATTTTGGAGTGGCCAGTATGTGGGTGGTAGAGGTCAGTGAGATTGTCAGGAGATAGTATTTAGTATGAGAAGAGCAGAGTACCAAGAGCTGGTATTAAGAACTGTCCTAATACAAAAATAGTTAAGGAAGGATGAAGATGAAGTTATTTCTACCTAGAGCTAGACAGTGATATCAGCATTTCTATTTAGTTTCTTTTGGGGTCTAGCCTCCGTAGTCTTTTATTTAAAATTTTGCTTAGTTAACATGCAGTACAGTATTGGTTTCTGGAGTAGAATTTGGTGATTCCTCACTTATCTACGTGCTCATCACAACAAGTGACCTTTAAAAATTTTTTTAAAGATTTTATTTATTTATTTGACAGAGAGAGACACAGATAGAAAGGGAACACAGTAGAGCAAGTGAGAGAGGGAGACACAGGCTTCCTGCTTAACAGGGAGCCCAATGCAGGGCTCAGTTCAGGGACTCCAGGATCATGACCTGAACCGAAGGCAGATGCTTAACAACTGAGCCACCCAGGTGCCCCAACAAGTGCCCTCTTATTAATACCCATAACCCATCCAGCTCATCTCCAACTACCTTCCTCCATCAACCTCAGTTTATTATCTATCATTAACAGTCTCCTATGGTTTGTTTCCTTCTCTCCCTTTTTTCCTCCCTTTCCATATATTCATCTGTTTTCCTTTTTAAATTCCACATATGAATGAAATCATATAGTATTTGTCTTACTGTGACTAACTTATTTCACTTAGCATAATACATTCTAGCTTCATCCATGTCGTTGCAAATGGCTGAGTAATACTCCATTATATATATAGATACATGGATATATACCACATCTTCTTTATCCATTCATCAGTCCATGGACATTTGGGTTCTTTCCATATTTTGGCTCTTTTCAATAATGCAGCTGTAAACATCATGGTGTATGTTCCCCCTCAAACTGCATTTTTGTATCCTTTGGGTAAAGACTTAGTACAGTTGGGTAACTAACTGTAAAGACTTAGTACAGTTGGGTAACTAAATACTTAGTACAATTGCTGGCTGATATGGTAATTCTATTTTTAACTTTTTGAGGTAAAGACTTAGTACAGTTGGATAACTAAATACTTAGTACAATTGCTGGCTGATATGGTAATTCTATTTTTAACATTTTGAGGATCTTCATACTGTCCTCCAGAGTGGCTGCACCGGTTAGCATTCCCACTAGTAGTATAAGAGGGTTCCCCTTTCTCTGTATCCTTGCTAACACATTTTGTTTCTTGTATTGTTAATTTTAGCCATTCTGACATGTGTAAGGGACTATCTCATCATAGTTTTGATTTGTATTTCCCTGATGATGAGTGATGTTGAGCATCTTGTGTCTATTGACCATTTAGATGTTTCTTTTAGCCTTCCTAGTCTTATTGCTGCCTTACCTCTTAGACCTTAGAATTTAGGACACTACAAATAAAGTAGGAATGAAATAAACATATTTATATGGAAAGTTTTTCCATCCTGGAAAATTATATATGAGAAGTATACTATAGTTGTTGCAGGAAGAAAGAAAACTAGACTTTTATTTCCTTGGATTTACCCACATGGTAAGCTTTTATTATTTTAGATATACTTTTCAAGCCTAGTTTTGTTGGTTTGTTTTGTTTCTATGGTAATGTTTTGAAGCTTACTGAAACTGAACTATTCTTCATTATTTTTCTAAAACTATCCAGCCAATAAGTAGATTAAGTAGAAGACAACTGTGAAGAAATATAATTATGCCTTAATCAATCTTCACTCACTTTTCCTGTGTTCACTCTCTAGCCATTTAATACACTTGTTATACTCGAGTTTCTTATATACTCAGACCATGTTTTAGTTATGTTATAGTGAAGAATATTTATTTTAAAAATTTATTTTTTATAAATATATATACAATATAAATATTCTGAATTATTTCAAGTGATTTCACTGAGTTTGTTCTATTGCTATTTATGCCAGTATTTTTCAAAATTTAATTTTCACAGGAATCAGATAGAGATCATATTAAAATGCAGTTCTTCATTTCTAAAAAACTACTAGGTGATCTGGCTGTTGAGTCCATGAACCACACTTTGGATAACAAGGCTTCAGATAAAATAGATAAATTGAGGTACATCAATTCATTGAATATTTTGCATCCATTAAAAGAATGAGGTCAGGAATGGGGACATCTGCAAGATACACTGTTTAAATTTAAAAAAAGAAAAGTGAAGAACTGTATATAATATGACTCCATTTGCATGTTTTCAAGGAAATGTATTTATATAAAGAAAATTTATGAGTGTATAAGGAACTTAATTTGAGATTACATCTGAGGAGGGGCAGGGAGGATCTGAAGTGAGAAGGATGCTTATGGTACACAACAACATTTGTTTTTGTTATAATCAAGAAATATGTAAAATTACAGAATTGGGTGGAGCATATTATAAAGAAAACGAGCCTCTCATATATAAAAAGGGTGTTTTGGGGGGCATATTTGCTTTGGATTTTTCCCTTTAGCACACATCATGTTGATGAAACAATTACACCTTCTTTTAAACTGCTTTTTAATCCCTATCCTGAGTACCAGTCTCCTGAGACTGGTATGAATTTTCCCATCCATATTTTTATAGGTTCATTGCACAGGGAACCTTAAAATATGTGTTGGTTTTGTTTTACAATTTTACATAAATGGGTTCATATATTTATTTTTGAATTGTTTCTCATGTGAACCATAACTCTTTTGATAAAAGCTATACTAAAAGAAACAAAATCAAAATCAACAAAATAGGACTATCAGAATCATATGATATAGCTATAATGTAGGATGTGCCCTGATCAGAAATCTGGGAGTTGCAACCTCAAGTCATCCCTGAGCACCTTGTGACATTGGGTGCATTACTAGACCTTTCTGGACCACAGGTTTCTAATAATGTAATCTAGATGATCCTAGGCCCCTCTAACATTGAATATCCCAGTTAAGGAATATTCTAATACATACGTTCTCTGCTCTCATGTTACAATTGACCGAGATCTCAAACTGTCATTCAGATTCCAGGGAACCAGTTGAGTGCTGATTTGGCTTCAAGGATTGTAGATTTTGGTTGAAGATCTTACCTCTACATTGGTTCTAGTCAGGCAAGAGTCAGGTTAGCAAGCAGAGGACACAGATATGAGTGACAAATCCAGCTGACAGAAGTGTTGGGAGTTGTTGTCTTCCAGTCCATACTCTTTTGTTCAATACCCACAGATGAATTTTTTTTTTTTAAAGATTCAGCTGTGACAGATTTCAGCAGTGGTGGTAAGAACATTGGTTATCACTGGTTTTATTGCTCTCACTATCAGCTTTGTAAATGTTTTCTTAGCTTAAGTGTATTAAGGGTGTGAGACCTAGGGATGCAGTCACCCACTCGGGGGAACCTCTTGCCCATCTTGGCTGGAGAGGTGAGAAGAGAGATTAGAAGGTCTGCAGTGGCTTCTCCCCTGATGTCAGCATTTGTCTGAAAGCTGTGAAAACCGAGAAATGTTCAAAGCCAAGATTGTGAGATCAATAAAGGAGTTAAGTGAATGTTCTGGAGGGTAGTTTGACATTCTAAAAAGGACCGATGGCATTTATTACTTTCTGAAAAGCAGATCTAGGCATAAAGTTTGTTTAAAATATTAGCTATGCAAGAGAGAGTATTCCCTAATGTCTTTGCCAGAAAGAACCAGAAAGAAAGCCTTCCATTCAAAATAAAAAAGTGAGACTATCAAGATGGAGAATATATTTTCTTGAGTAAAAGATTACATAGTAACACTCATTTTATGGATACAGTGTATCTATAAAATGTGACTGACTTCTTTGAAACATAAATGACAATTTAATGATGCCAGATACTTTCCTTACTTTTTTGATTTAAAAAAAATTGTTTAATTTATTCATTACTGTGATACAAATTATCCCCAAACCTAGCTTCTTAAAAAGGAAAAAAAACAAAAAACAAAACAAAAAAACAAAAAACACAAGCCCAAATATTTATTATCGCATGCAATTTCTGAGAATCAAGAATCTGGGAGAGGCTTATCCGAGTAGTCTGATTCTGCATTTCTCATGAGGTTACACTCGACATTGGCCAAGACTGCAGTTATCTGAGGCTTCATGGAGACTGGCAGGTTTACATGCAAGATGGTTCATTCACATGTCTGTTAGGCAGAAGACATGAGTTCCTTGATGGTTATTGGCAAGAACTCCAGTTCCTTACCACATGGATGTCTCTATCATACTGTTAGAAAGTTCTCATGGCAGAGGGCTTCCAAGAGCAAGTGCTCCAGAAGAGAGAGAGAGAGCAAGGAGGACATTTCAATGTCTTTTTAAAAATTATATTATTTTATTTTTTCAGTGTTCCAGCAATTTTAAAGCCTTTTATAGTTTAGCCTCAAAAATCGTAGACTGTCACTTCTGCCATATTCTATTCATAGGAGCCAGTCACTAAGTAAAGCCAACACTCAAGGAAGGGTGAATTTAGCTCCACCTTTTGACGGGAGGAATTTAAAGGAATGTGTGAACATATTTTGTAAAGTACCACAATGGCATATTACTCAGCCATAGGAAAGAATGAAATCTTGTCATTTGTAACAACATGAATGGAGCCATGCTATATGAAATGTTTGTCAGAGAAAGGCAAATACCATATGATTTTGCTTATATGAGGAATTTAAGAAACAAATGAGTAAAGGGGAAGAAAAGAGAGAAAGAGGCAAACGAAGAAACAGACTGTTAATTAAAGAGAACAATCCGATGGTTACCAGAAGAGAGGGGGATTGGTGAAATAGGTGATGGGGATTAAGGAAGAGACTTGTTGTGATGAGCACTGGGCACAGTATAGAAATGTTGAATCACTATATTGTACACCTGAAAATAATACTACATTGTATGTTAACTGGAATTTAAACACAAATGTAAATAAAACCTTAAAAAAAATTAAGTACCATAATAGTCAAATTAAAGAGGTCCCAGTATTATAAAATCAACTATAAAATTGTAAGGAAGCATAAATTTGTTAAGCTGCCCTTTAATTTATATTAATTTCTATAGAAAAATTACAGGTAATAACTAATATTATTTTGGGACTCCAGGTACTAGGTACTGTGTGTGGCCTCTCACAACACCTGTGTTATCCTTAGTACAATCCTGGGAGGTAGAGCCTCCTGTTCACCAGTTTCAAAATTAAAATACCATAAATTGTAACCTGCATCCTTATTTTATGTATCATTAAGAAGGAAACAAAAGTGCCAATTAAACCACATCACAGTGCCTCATTGTTTTGAATTTGTAGTTTGTACTTCTTGGAAGTACAGATCTAGTCTTTTTTTTTTTTTTTTAAGATTCTATTTATTTATTTGACAGAGAGAAACACAGCGAGAGAGGGAACACAAGCAGGGGGACTGAGAGAGGGAGAAGCAGGCTTCCTGCTGAGCAGGCAACCCGATGCAGGGCTTGACATCACCTGGGGACTTGGTTAAAATGCGGATTCTGACTCGGTCTGTGGCCGGGATCATGACCTGAGCTGAAGGCAGATGCTTAACCAACTGAGCCACCCAGGCACCCCAAGATCTAGTCTTATTTAGACTCCCCACTCTTCCCTTTGGTCATATGTTACTTGTGCACACATAAAAATTGGAAAACATAAGTGTCGGGGGCACGCCCCATAGATGGCGCTGCGTCTGCTGTGGAGCTCTCCAGCAGACGCGGGCAGTGCTGCTGCTGAGGCTACGGGGCGAGAAGCGCCGGCCCTGAAGATCACGTGACTGCAGGCCTCATACGTGGGTTCGTGCTCAGTGCGTGATCACCGGACTCCACCAATGCCTGCTCGCCGTGCAGTCCACGCCCCACGTGATCTCCTCTCTGATTGGCTGGGGTACTATATAAAAGCGGGCTAGAAAGCTTCCTGAGGGGAGACGTGGAGAGGCAGGGGAGACGAGGAGAGGCGGTCAGGCGGTCAGGCGGTCAGGCGGTCAGGCGGTCAGGCGGTCAGGCGGTCAGGCGGTCAGGCGGTCAGGCGGAGAGAGACAGAGAGACTGAGAAGCCGCCAGACGAGGAGGAAAGGAGAAGAAGGAGACCTCGGGAAAGACGAGAGG
>PITA01025154.1:0-24903 GCA_004023965.1 Spilogale gracilis
GACGCCTGGGTGGCTCAGTTGGTTAAGCCACTGCCTTCGGCTCAGGTCATGATCCCGGAGACCCGGGATCGAGTCCCACATCGGGCTCCCTGCTCAGCATGAAGCCTGCTTCTCCCTCTCTCACTCCCCCTGCTTGTGTTCCCTCTCTGGCTGTGTTTCTCTCTGTCAAATAAATAAAATCTTTAAAAAAAAAAAAAAGCAATCTTTGAAATATTTTAGTTTTGATACTTTCTTGAATTTTTTTCAAAACTATGGTCTGAGTTTTCACAAGAACATTTTTTTCTTACATCTTGTATCCTGTTTTTAAGCAAAATATTGGGGGTTTTTTTGGTGTGATACCTTTCTCATTCTGTTGAAGCTAGTGTTCGTGATTTTAAAAGCTTCATTCACTCTTTTCTTAATTTATGTTTACTACATACTGAAGCAGAAGCATCTGTTTAAATTTGTCTCCACTGATTTTATTTTACATTTTCTAAACCCAGATTACTGATTTTTGTCATTTTTTTCACTCTCATCCAGAGAAGTCTTCTTTTCCTTTTCCAATGCAATAATTCTTGAGGAGGAAAAAAATGTCAAGTTCGTTTACGATAAAAGACATTTTGTGTCTCTCCTCCCTTTTGTTCCTGATCACTTATCAGCCAACAAGGAGGAAATCTAGCTTACAATCACTTTAGGCATAAACTTAGAAGCAAAGAAACTTAGAAAAGAAAGGATCTTTTGTCCACAGAATAAAGTCATATTGTCCATTTCTTTCTTTTTAGAAGTGAGAAAAGTGAGGCCCAGAGAGTTTAAGTGGCTCACTTAAGGACATGCTGCTGGTGAGTGCCCGTGCAGGAACCAGCCTTGGGACTACCAGTTTTGAATTCTCAAGTATTTTATCTTATGACTTAGCTTTGCTTAGTTTTTGAAAGTAAGGGATTGATGCTGTAAAGAAAACTTCCTATTACTCTGTCACGGAAGTATAAGGGCATCAATATTCTAGCTAAAGGCTTATTTTATTTTTTGGTGTTTCCCAAATTTGCATGTTGACACATTTCAGTTTGGGGCAGCAAAAAAAAAAAAAAAAGTCTTCTGAAACTTCAGGCTTAACTTGAGAAACTTAAACTCTGAAAAGAGAACCCCTTTGGTCATTTTCAAATAAGATTCAATGTAATGATGGATATGGCTTTTCTTCTTTTTATCAGTATATGTAGTTCGTAAACAAGATGGGTAATTTCACTTGTTTCCCTTTCAAACCATACTGCAGAAAAGAGGCAAAAAAAAAAAAAAATTGGATGGCACAACTTCCAATGAGCTAAGTTTGCTCATCCCTAGTTTATCTTCCGCAAATGAGCATGTGTAAAACAGTCCACCTACTGCTTCAGTTGCTACAGTTTAATGCACTTCCACTGAATAATCCTGTTAACCTAACCTTCAATTTGCTGGGGCCTGAACTCCGAATTACAGTTTACGAACATAGTTTAACAGCTGGTACAAGGGCTTCTTTTGAATTTTTAATCATATGAATTAAAGATTGCTCAAGATGCTTTTTTAGACTTCTCTTAGGAGTGATCTAATGTATAGAAAGTCAAGTATAGAGAAGCCCAAGGGAATTGCAACACAAAGGTACTGGGCTTGGAGATAGCAGGCTGCACACTCTGCTCACCAGACCGGGATAGCAACTGCAAAACATTCATTAAAAATTGCATCTTAAGCAACCATAACATTATCAAATACTGCACTGTCTTCATATGTACAACATATATTTTGTAGTTACCTCCAGATAGGCACTGGTCAAACAGAAGTGAGCATATATTTGAAAGACCCATTATATCAAAAACTTAAATTGGCCCAAGGACAAATCAGAAGGTAATCAATATACTAAAAGATTATTTGATCATCATTAATTTCCTAAAAACAGCAGTGTTTTGCCAGTGATGAGATTTTTGTGAAATTTAGTGTATATTAAAAACTAGTTTAGTGGGGCATGATCAATAATCTTTAAAAAATAAAACAGGATAGGATAGAAAATACCAGAATGCATCTCATTGAGCATGAATTGTCATGTAACATGTTGTGTTAGCTATGTTTGTTTGTGAGGGTGTGTGTGCTGCATAAACTATTGTTTTGTTGTTGTTTTTGCTGTTGTTGTTTAAGGACAATTTGAAAAATGCTGGCACAGGATAGATAGTTAAATTACATTTCTAGTTCCAAAATTCTTATTATTCCAATGTATCTTCTTAAGAATCTATCAGCACATATAATCAGGTATATATGGAGTAATAATATTAACACACAGCAAATTCATTTCTCTGATAACTTCAGAAATATGCTACAAATATGACAATTATCAATAAGGTATAGTGATATGACAGGGGAAAGATATTTATTATTAACATTTGTTATTTTTTTTAGCTATAAACATGTTTGTATATGTAAATTTTGCTAAACCCATTTTTCTATTGTTTATCCCAGCATGAGCTTCCTTATGTGCTAAAAGTTGCAGGGAATATATTCTGTACAACTGGACATATTCTTGCATACTATGTAAGAAGATTAGTGTTTGGGGGTTAGGACATTGTTTTGTTATTTAGTATCTCACGTTTGCCCACCTCATACAGTGTAAGGACAACTATTCATCTGTTAGAGTCATCTACCAAAATATAGGCAAAAGGAAGGTAAACTAAAAGCAAACCATCAAAATCAGGGTATTAACTGAAATAAATCATGAGTCTTCCTCACTCATAAATCTGTGTATCCTCTAATAGTCTTATTTCCCAGTATAGGCGACCCAAGGTTGTCTGGTTGTCTAGACAGAACAGTCAAGCTTTCTTCTCATAAACATAAATGGTTTTATTGTGTATAAGTATCTATGTGTTTATTGTAGACAATGTGTATATATGTGTTTATGCCAACTGAACTCATTTTTTCAAGAACAAATAAGAGCATCTGTGAGAAGTTTGGGTCATATAAAAATGATTTCAAGGGTTGAGGAAGATGATGTATTTAATTCTTTGGGATCAGTACAGTTCTTCACATCCTAACTAAGAATCTGTACATGGCCCACTTAATTCCCTTTCCAACATTGTCTTCAACGAGATTATTGAGAAGAGAAATTTACCTTTTTTGCTGACTAAGTATAGGCTTTGCTCTTTTTACACTTTAGTATGAATAAAGCAAAGTGAGATGAGAACAAAGGAATAAAAGAAGATGGCTCAATTCATCGGAAGGACACAGAACTGGCCATAGAATAAGAAAATGCATGGAGACAGTGGTTTCAGCAACTGATATGGCTCATTGTAGTGAGGTAGTAAGGCAGGAAGTAGCTGAGGAGAATGGATTTTAGATGGCTTTTGAACACTTTTCTTACCATGTGATGAAATGGTTGCTTAAAGCAGTTGACTGCATTTAATTATTTTTATTTCAATTTTATTTTTTTTAAATGAAGTTACTTCATAGACACATTCATTTTCCAACATCAGCTCCTGAGTAGTATAATATAGAATGCTTCATTAGCAATGGAAATGGGCTTAAGTTTGTAGCAGGAATGCTCTGAATAATGTTTTTAGATGTGGAAGAAGCTAGCTGAGGAGATCATAGAACTTCTCCCTTTCCCCTGGAGAACTTCAGAACAAGTAAAAACTTTTTATTTAACTCACAAATTTCACATAAGTTCTATCCTCATTTACTGGTGCTGCTTTTATTCACTAAGGTCTCTCCAACCCCTGTTCATCCTTCTGCTTGTCTTTACTTGGAGAAGACAGAAAAATGCCTCAGCTGGAAGGAGGATGTGGGTGCTGCATGAGCAACTGTACTGGTACGTTTCTTTATGCACACTCTCCCCCAGATTTCCTCATTGTCCTTCAGGGGTTGGATTAGTGCAGTGGTTTTCAACCAACTGCATCAGCACAACCTGGGAACTTCTTAAAAATGCAAGCTTTTGTGTTGCTTATCAAGTCAACTGAATGAGAAACTCTCAGGGCTCAAGGGAAGGTTGGATTTCTGTATACTCCGATATGAAATGTTGTATTATATCGTCTTGAGCAATTCAACCAGATGTCTGGAAAACATGGCGAGATTGCCACCAGCAAAACAACTGCAAAGGTTGACAGAACTCCTCACCCGGCAATGCCCTCTGCTCCGTACGACACACATGTTTGAACATCGAGTATCTGCTCCTTCCTACTTACGCCAAAAGACCATCCTACATGGCTCAGATAAGACTTTGTCCATTCAGTCAACAAATATTGGTGGAAGGCCTGGTGTGGGACATATACTGTGTCAGGCACAGGGCCCTATTATGAAGATGACTGTCATATCCCTTACATTGAATCCTCTGTAGAGGTGAGAAAAGTATCTGGAGAGCTGAATCAGGAATTTTTTTTGGTGTCATCAGCCACCAAAAAAACCAAAACAAAACAAGACAGGAAAAAACAAACAAACAGCAACAACTGTATATTTCCCATAGTTTACACCCTGCAGGTAGAAAGCCTTTCCTACCAGAGAGGACGGTTACATTCCCCTGAAGCAATTCTCTCTGGCTGTCAGTATGTTTACTAAGAATGCTATCTTTAGGGCATTCTAAAGAAAGGCAAACTCAGTACCAGAGAACACAGCCGCTGAGATGTGTGCATGTGCCTCCAACTCCAATCTGAAGGGTAAAGCTGAAGCCTCGGCCACAGCTGGAAGAATGGGGAGCAGAACACTGGCAACTGGCAAAATGGTTATTCATTTCCTCTCTTGTGATCTTTCATATTTCATTTTTGTGAATCTCAATACATAGTTGAGACTTTTCCCAGATTCACAATCAACCCTGATTATCTTCCTCCTCTCTCCACTTTTCCCTTTTTAGTTTCTTGGAAACTGTTAGAGGAAGAAGATTAAAAACTATCTGGCATGGAACATTCTTGCTTTTTTTTTTTCTCCCCCCACCCCCTTTTTAGATCACTTAGTATCTGTCTAAGAACTGAGGAAAAGAGACAAAGGAGAGAATAAGGCCAAGAGATAGGAGAGACAGAAAATTTTGTTTCTCTTCAAATATATTTTTTGTCTCTGGCCTCACATAAAAACTTTGCAGTGCGTTCAGTCATACTATTTACATAATTTCAAACAGGTAGTGATTCTTTTGGTGACAAAATTATTATACAGTGTTAATCCCCTCTCACGTGCCCATGGTTTGGTAGCTTTTTTTTCCTCAGGATTTAGTATGTGTGGACAATTTAATTTGAGTGAACAACCTAGCAGCAATTTGACTGCTGGAAGCTGCTCCGGACTTTTTGCTTACCTGAGCTTACCTGAATTCTAACTCTTAAATTCTCTACAATTATTCAAAACCCATACAGGAAACCAACAGGATCCACATAGTAGTTGAGGGCATATGGAGTACAGGACACTGAAAGGCACAGCTCACGTTATAGCCTAAAGCTCTATCTGCCTCAGTTCCATTGTCTTCATCCTGAGCACAAGTTTCTGGTGGTCAGCTCCGAGTCCTACTTCATTAGGAAATGTATCAATAAATTAAACATAAGTTAAAATTGTGTGACTATTTTGCAAAGACAAAAACTTTAAGTTATGAGGGAGAGTGACTATAACAAATGTGGATTCAGAATCTCTCTCCACTGTGCTCTGCATCCCCTACCCACCCACCCCCAGACGCTAACAGATATTGAAAATTGCTAAAAGTCTGGAACAATGGGGTGGCTCTAATATGATTACAATCATTAGGGATGATTGTTAAGGCCTGAAACTTGGATTCAGAAATAAAATGCACAAAGGTAGGACGGAGGGTGATACCACTTAGCGACAGCAGTTGTGAAAGAGGCTGAGGTATTTAATTGACAATGAGCTCAGTAGGAGTCAATAGTACTGCGTGTGCCAAAAAGACTGATGGGCCCTCAGGCGGTATTCATAGAAGCATTGCTCTAGATTAAGGCAGATAGCCGTGCAACTCCACTTGAAGCTGCACACACAGCACCTAGAGAGTTCAGTCCGCCCTGCGGGACCCACATGAACCTGTTTGCAAGGAACTGTAACAAGGCAAATAAAGGCAATCAAGAACTACCACACACGAGGGCGCCTGGGTGGCTCAGAGGGTTAAAGCCTCTGCCTTCAGCTCAGGTCATGATCTCAGGGTTCTGGAATTGAGGCCCGCATCGGGGCTCTCTGCTCAGCAGGGAGCCTGCTTCCTCCTCTCTCTCTGCCTACTTGTGATCTCTCTCTCTGTCAAATAAATAAATAAAATCTTAAGAAAAAAAAATTACCATACGCAAGGAATAGTCACAGGCAATGAAGTTCACCTTTGGAAAAGTCTAAAAAAAATACATGTGTCACAAATAGCAGACTTGTCAAAAAAGACTTGAGTTATTCTTCATGATCAAGAAGAAAGAGAACCCCTTCGTAGAAGCCTAAGAGAGATTAGCTAGAATAATAATCTAGACAGTACAGTCCAGACAAACCTAGCATGGCTTTCTGGCTCATTGGGCTACTCAATAAATGGGAACAAGTTTATCCTTCTCTTTTTTACTTCCATTTCCATATCCACGATTTGAAGAAAATACCTACCTTATAAGATTTGATATTGAGGATTAGAAACAAAGCATTCAAGATAGCAAGCACAGTACCTGTTGCTTATAACCATAGAATCCACAGCAGCAGTAAGAGTCAGAGATATCTAGAGGGTAATGGACAAAATCAGGAAGAAGTGAATAAAATAAAATTATGTTTATCAGGAAACGTGATAAGGAAGGAAATATAGAGTTGAGAGTGGATGGGGTAGCAATCAAAGAATCTGTGGGGTTTCTTAGGATCCTGAGAGCTATGGAAAATATCTTACAGTATAGCTGTGTATATCAAAAAAGAATACACTAAAAAATAAAACTAGGGGCACCTGGGTGGCTGAGTGGATTAAAGCCTCTGCTTTTGGCTCTGTTCATGATTTCAAGGTCCTGTGATGGAGGCCCGCATCAAGCTCTCTGCTCGGCGGGGAGACTGCTTCCTCCTCTCTCTCTGCCTGCCTCTCTGCCTACTTGTGATCTCTTTCTGTCAAATAAATAAATAAAATCTTCAAAAAAAATAAAAATAAACAAATAAAACTAGAAGAACAGTCACTCTATGAAGAAACCTAGGCATTGTTTGGTCACAGGTGTTTTATAAATATTTAGAAAGAACATCTTTTCCTTTAAATATCAGAAACTTCTTAAAAGGAGTTGAGAAAATAGTGAAAGTATTTCCTAGGGAACAGTGCCGAGATGCGCTAAAATTATCAGGAGCATTATAGAACACCCTTTCTAAATTCTTTGAATAGGTAATTTATTCCATAGTTCAAAATCAACCCTTCTTACCCAACTAAAATCTTGCTTTTTTTTTAGTACTCTGAGGATAAAATTCTTGAAGTCCTGCTGAGAATGTTGTATACATTGTTTTCTTTCATGTGGGCTCAGGTCATTTGACTTCAAGGGAACTTGCACCTTCCATCTACTTCCTTTCTTTATAATTAAGAAGAATCTGAAATGTATCTGGGACAATGTACATTTAAATTGCATTCAAAAGCTTTTTGTGATATTAAAAAATTCTCAACTTGTTGCAACTTCAATGTTACTTGAAGAAAATTGCCCTCCAAAAGGCGCTGCTCAGAAACATAACTCAGAGTCTGCATGTGGAAGGCAAGTCATTCAGCAGTCCAAATCCCTAATAAAGGGCTCTGTTTTATTTTGTTTTGTTTTTTAGTTCCTTAAGATACTAAAGAACTATATAGTCATGGGGATATGTGCCATATCTCCTTCCTTCATGAATATATCCTAACACATGCTCATAATATTGTGCATGAAATATTTGCTAAGAAGTGAACAAACAAATGGCACAGTATATCAGTGGTTTTTAATCATAGTTGCACATTAGAATCACTCAGGAAGCCCTCTAAACTGGGCATGCCTGAGCTCACCCCAGAACAAGGGAAAACAGAAACTCTACAGGGAGGACCAGGCGTTGATATTTTTCAAAAGCTTCCTGGGGCGCCTGGGTGGCTCAGTTGGTTAAGCGACTGCCTTCGGCTCATGTCATGATCCCGGAGACATGGGATCAAGTTCCACATCCATCGGGCTCCCTGCTCCGCGGGAAGCCTGCTTCTCCCTCTCTCACTCCCCCTGCTTGTGTTCCCTCTCTGGCTGTGTTTCTCTCTGTCAAATAAATAAATAAAATCTTTAAAAAAAAAAAAAAAGCTTCCTAGATAATTACGTGAAGGTAAAATTGAAAATAGTTGCATTAAGTGATCATGTTTGTATTCTTGAAATCTCTTATCTCTCTCAAAGTCTCACAGACCACCTCTTCTGCATATATTTGATAAGGGGTGCTAAGGTCTAGTATTCCCCAAATCACAGTCTTTATATTTATACCTTAGAATTTTCAGACAAGCTATTTTTTAGCAGTTAGATGAACTAAATAATATAAGTATTTTATTAAGAGATTATGAAACTAGACATTTATTCTGGTTTGCAGAATAATGCATGGTTGCATTCCTGGGAATTTTAACTTATAAGTAAGAGAGGCCTTAATATTATTTTTATTTTTATTGTAAACAAACAAAATATATATAAGTGGATAGGTTCTGTATAAATTTCTTCATAAGGACACTTCTTTTCTCTATTATGTTTACTGATATACCCCATCCGCCAAGAACAATGCCTAATGTATAAAAGTTACTTGATAAATAGGTTGGATGAATGGATGAATGCATGAATGAATGGCATTTCTGCCTTTCACAGAAAGCCGTGCTGAATTTAAGTTCATAGAGTTAGAAATCACATACGTAAGGGCATAGAGTGGAATTTTACCTCAGAGAACTTTCAGCTGGCCTGTAGAATATGTTAGAAGAAACTACATTATAAATACATTTAGATTGGGCATGCTCTTTTCTACTCCACACAGATCCCTCATATTTTATTATTCATCCTCAGTCTGATTCATGCAAATATATTTTTTATTTTTATTTATTTATTTATTTATTTTAGATTATTTTTTATTGTTACTTAAATTTTTTTTGCCAGTGTTCCAATTTTATTTATGTTTTACAGGCATTAGTATATGTAACTACTCTAAACAAGTGTTTTTTGATTTATGGTTCCTAAACCAGAAAATTCAGAATCAACTAGATACTCGTTAAAAATGTAAATTCTCAGGTACTCTGGGGGTTGACAAGTCTCTCCTGTTGATTCTAATACACTATAAAGTTAAAGCAAACTACCAATCTTCACAAGGCATGGCTTGGTAACATCTTTAATTCAGGCATGCCTTCCTACACCACCACCACCACAAAACAACAAAACAAAAATAAAACATATTTCTATGTCCCATCCCAGATACACTGACAGAGACCAAATCTGTGATATCAATTACCAGAAATCTGGGTTTTTAATTAATCTTTAACTCCCTGTCCCCTAGAACAGTTCTTCTGAAGTCAGGCTGAGTAAGAGTCCGAAGATTAGTGTTCCGGAACCACCTTGAATTTAGCTGTGCAAAACTGGCCACTTTTTATGCTTTGTCACTGAAGGAGGGCTTAACATGAGGCGGGGGTGGGGGGGGAGAGGGGTGGTCACACTATAGCAATGGATGCTTCAGTACCATGAGTTATTGACTCCTATCTCCCTTTCTTGATTTTATCTAAACTTCAGGTTTTCTTCCTGCCTTTTGCTAACTTTCCATCTTGGTGACATGCTTTATACTGGTGAGCTATTTTTCTGGGTCTATCCTAGTAGAAACCAATTAACTGTCATTCACTTAGTATCCCTCAGGATATGGCACTGTAAAGACTCTAGCACACCCCCCCCCCCATTTTTTGTCTGGTCTCCATTTCCACTTTATACTTGTGTAATGAATCTGCTTAGCATTATAGTTACAACTTTTATTTTTCCACTAAAAAGTTGCTAATTCTTTTAATTCATTAGTTTGGCAATGGATTTCTTCTATAATCCAGTCCCTGACAGACTTTCCACATGATCACAGTTCTAAACATTGCCCAAATATGTAAATCTTCTATGGCACATGGACTAACTAAAAGTAAGCTCTTTCACCTCCTTCTCAAATGGCTACGTGTTACTTGTTACTGAATGCTACTCATGAGGACCAAATTGAGCCTCTTGTGTAGAGTCTATACAATATCCAGAGAAGGCTGTGCGTGTATTGCTAGCTCCAAATAGTCACTCCTGAAAGAACCTAAATGATGCTCAGATCAGGAATAAAATGCAAAGAATGACAAAGAAATACTATAAAGATTATCATAAAGCCATTTGTGAAGATATCATTGGTATGTTTTTTTTCTCGAAGAATAAATGTTCAAAGAAAGCTATGACTTCCCTTCATTATAATGCTTGATGCAAAAGAAGCAAACATCCACACCTTCGTATTTATATGGAGATAAAACTGGCTTCCAAATAAAATAGCATATTTGACTTAACATTGCAACAGAGGTAATAGAATCACTAAACTTTGCAAGAAGGAGCTTCTCTCCTCTTTTTCCATCTTTCATCTCTTAAAGAAATTCCTGTGGGACCCTGTAAAATAAAACAAAACACTTACTGGTGAAAGCAGAAGAGCAGAGACCTAATTCAAAGGAGATAATTCAAATATTTGCATCACTTAAATAACAAAGTATCATTTTACTGGGTTATGGTTTCACTTATATAAAATGATGACTATGGTAAGGATATATAGATACAATTATTCGACATGATACTTATGTATATGTACTTATATAATCAACTTTAGAAATTAGGGAAATTGGGGGCACCTGGGTGGCTCAGTCATTAAACTGCTTCCTTTGGTTCAGGTCATGATCCCAGGGTCCTGGGATCGAGTCCTGCATCAGGCTCCCTGCGTGGTGGAAAGCCTGCTTCTCCCTCTCCCACTCTTCCTACTTATGTTTCCTCCCTTTCTCTCTTTCTCTATCAAATAAATAAATAAAATCTTTAAAAAAAGAAATTAGGGAAATTGAAAAAAGTTACAATAAAATAACATGCAATATATTTTAATTCTGACTTTTGTTTTACAATGAAATCATGGCTCTTTAAGCCTATATTTATGTTTAAATGGCTAAAGATCTAAAAAAAGAAATTCTTTTTCTTTTAAATATTTTATTTATTTATTTGACAGAGAGAAACATAGCTAGAGAGGGAACACAAACAGGGAGAGTGAGAGAGGGAGAAGCAGGACTCCCACTAAGCAGGGAGCCTGATATGGGGTTCGATCCCAGGACTCTGGGACCATGACCTGAGCCAAAGGCAGACACTCAATGACTGAGCCACCCAGGCACCACTAAAAAAATAAATTCTTTACAAGGTATTAATGGAGACCTTCAAAACGCCATATCTTCATGATATGCAGTTTTCAGTACCAGAAATTAGGTCCTGAAAAAAAAGGGGAATTTTACTTCCTTTCCTCTTACATGTATGATGTGATATTTGATCATTATGTTTCATTACTTTATAATAAAATAAAACTGTTGAGTGGTTATGATTCCTAAGATATTTTAATCTGATATATCCTGATTTCATTCAAAGTAGTGCAGTGCTACTGTTTTTATTTACTTAGTCCCATGGTTAGATGAGAATTTATATATTCTTTTTTAATTGTTATTAATTAACATTTGTTAATAAATAAATAGACAGTAGAAAAAAGATATATATAGATGAGAGCTTCTCCTAAACTTGATTCTGGAAAAGGAGAAAAAGAAGAGGAAAAAGACAGAAGGAGATGAAGCCCACAGTTCTGCATCTTAGTACTCCTCATACATTTGTCAATGTTCTGTTGCTGTTTTATATCCTTTTCTCTTTCCTGATTGTGCTATTCATTCACTCAACCTTTCAAAGTGCAGCAAATATGATCTCAACTTAAAGGAAATTTAAGAAGTGCTGAATGGCTATTAAATCAGGTTAGATATGGAATAGAGGTTGCAGTGTGTCTTGTATTTTGACATTTCATGTAGAAATCTAACCCAGGTGTTGCCCTTCAAATCAACACATTAGACACTGACAGCTACATCTTCAAGGACCAGGCATGTTAACAGCTAAGTTCCAATATAACTAACTGCAGGAGATGCGGATAGATGTTAGGCCTGGTGGAATGTAGGACTCATGCAATAGCTCTTGTATAGGACTCACAGAGCTATTTGAATATAAGAAGAACTTATTCTGTGTTCTATATTGCAAATAGCTAGGGGTAAAGTGTATCACAATGCTAAGACCTTTTGTTATAAATGAATACCTTAAAACAAATCAAAAGGAAAGAAAACCTTTAATCAAGTGAATAAAAGGGCCTATCAACCAAATGATATGTGTAAATGGAGAGAGAAATAAACCTAAGACTCAATTCTTCCCACAAAAGTTCATAATTTACTAGGAAGAAAAGAATAACATGATGTTAAAAAGAACAGATGGATGTATCTGTGTATAAATAGTATATACATGTAAATTCAATGCTCTCTTGTATACTATAGGCAATATGTGTTATTAGAATTCAACAGGTTGAATTATGTGCATTGAAATAGCTCCACTGAGGAGGTAGGACTGTAATTAGATCTTTGAAAGGAAGTAGAATTTGAATAGAAGGGTAAGTATAGGAATAAGATGATTGGACATTCTAAACACAAAACAAACAAACAAACAAAAAAAAACAAAAACAAAAACAGGATAATGCAAAATAGAGCTATGTGCCTTTTTGGAAAGTATGGAGGATAGACCTGACCAAGGTGGCCTTTGGGACTGCATTGGATGCAGCGGGTGGAGGGGAGAATTTATGCTGATATAATTGGAACGCGTAAAGATGGATGCTGAAAATCACACTGCTGCCTACCCTCTATTCCTTGAGCCTGGGCTAAGAGGGATACATTCTACTCTGTTTCCTATTGACTTAGTACAGGAAGGCAAAGGAATATTTGCATAACCAAAAAGAACTACATGCACATTTAAAACTGCTTCTGGTTTAGGTATCATCTTACCTTTTTGAGATTTCACAAAGTTATGATCGATCTGGAATAATGAAGCTATGACATAGTGCAATTTATTTATTTATTTGTTTGTTTATTGTATAATTTGAAATTAGAAATATTTTTTTAAAGATTTTATCTATTTGACACAGAGAAACACAGCCAGAGAGGGAACACAAGCAGGGGCAGTGAGAGAGGGAGAAGCAGGCTTCCCGCCGAGCAGGGAGCCCGATGTGGGACTCCATCCCCGGTTTCCGGGATCATGACCTGAGCCAAAGGCAGTCGCTTAACCAACTTAGCCACCCAGGCACCCTAAATTAGAAATATTTAAGTCAAATCTGCCTATACAGGTTTCCCCCGCTACCCAAAAGTAGAATGTTTCTCTGAAACCTTTAGTAAGCTGAAATGATGTAAAGCGAAAAAGCAATTACCGTTAATTTATTTGGAAACATTTCTAAGCATTTCCAGACTAAAAAAGTAGCCTCTCTCAGACTTTGTTGATAGCCTTGGACACATCTTGCTAACATATCTACAAACTAAATTGAGATAAAGCACAGATGCTCATGGACACAATTTTCACACACTTTTCGATGTGTGAGAAGAAAGTTGTACATTCTTTTCACATTGTACATTCTTGGCTCCTTTGTTGTGAATTAATTGACCATATATGCAAGGGTTCATTTCTTGGCTCCCTATTCTATTTCATCAGTCTTTGTGTCTGTTTTTATGCCAACACCACACTGTTTTGATTGCTGTAGCTTTGTAATATTCTTTGAAATTGTGAAGTGTGGTGCCTCCAGCTTTGTTCTTCTTTCTTGAGATGACTTTGGTTATTTGGGGCACCTGGGTAGTTCAGTCAGCTAGGTGTCTGAACTTCTGGTTTTGGCTCATGAGCTCAGGGCCATGGGATGGAGCCCCATATTGGGCTCCATGCTCAAGTGCAGAGTCTGTTTGTCCCTTTCCCTCTGCTTCTATCCCTCACATCTCTCTCTCAAATAAATAAATAATCTTTTTTTTTTTTTTTAAGAGATTACTTTGGCTATTTGAGGTGTTCTGTGGTTGTATAAAAATTTTAAGATTTTCGGGGCGCCTGGGTGGCTCAGTTGGTTAAGCGACTGCTTTCGGCTCAGGTCATGATCCTGGAGACCCGGGATCGAGCCCCACATCGGGCTTCTTGCTCGGCGGGAAGCCTGCTTCTCCTTCTCTCAGTCCCTCTGCTTGTGTTCCCTCTCTGGCTGTGTTTCACTCTGTCAAATAAATAAATAAAATCTTTAAAAAAAATTTAAGATTTTCTGCTTATACTCTCATTTTTAACAGTGATATAAAAGTTATAAGAGAGTTGCAATATGAGGCGCCTGGTGGCTCAGTTGTTCATCATCTGCTTTTGGCTCAGGTCATGCATGATCCCAGGGTCCTGGGATTGAGCCTGGCATCAGGCTCCCTGCTCCACGGGAAGCCTGCTTCTTCCTCTCCCATTCCCCCTTCTTGTGTTCTCTCTCTAGCTATGTTTCTATCTTTCAAATAAATAAAATCTTAAAAAAAAAAAAAAAAAAAACAGTGCTGTAATATCATGTTAGAATACTTAGGTTTACTTAGGAAGCAGTTCTTTATAGAATAAAGGATAAAACATTTTTAAAATCTGAATCTGTTTGTTGACAGACAATGAAAAAGGGATGCATATACTACCATGCCACTGTTATTCAGTTCAGCAGTAACACAACACAAAAATTTCTGTATTTCAGTCAGTCCTACTGTGCAGAAAAAGAACCAACCTAAAGTTGGCCAACACCTACTTCTATTTTAATTGGAGATTTTCACAGTTGTTTGGAAGCAGAAGTATAGACTATATGTTTACCACAGGCAAGTCCAAGTATATTCCTGTTCCATAGGCTTCCTACTTTTGTAAGATTTTTTTTTAACATGACACTGATACTTTTCTTCACCAATATTTATATTTATGTTATCAGTACAAGTATATTTTATGTATTTATTGAAATATCTAAATTAAATTTATAATGCCAGATATTTTACTTCAGTCAAATGAACTACACTAATCTTTTGATCTTATATATGTGGTAAGAAAAATCACACTATTAGAATTGCCATTTGGAAACATTCAATAATATGGGTATAAAATTAACAACACAACCATTTGCAAAGTTCTTCCAATAAGGTCAATACATTAGCAGCTATGCTTTTCCCTTTTTTATGTGCACAAGAAAATTTTGACTTTAGCACGAGCAAAATTAACGATTAATGAACATTAATTTGATCTAAACAGAAAGTCTTGCTCTTAGAGAAATATGAAAACCTACCCCCTTTAGCTACATTTGTTAAATTTGTTAAATCTTTGGCACAGTCATCTATAAACAGCTACTAACTTTTGAAGTAGATACTAATGTTTCTTAGAAGGAGCTGCAGCTCAGTTTTTCATGTGTTTACTGATATCTTATAGTTCTTATAGTGGATAATAAATGTCAAGAAGCATTTCATGCAAGTTTATCCTCTTTCTTGGCAAGCAGAAATTCAATAATTAACTTCCCATTAAAAATATTTTAAAAATAATTTATATTTGTTACAAAAGGCAAAAAAAAAAAAAAAGGACCACAAGACATAAAAGGAAATATATATTCAGTGACTAAATGACTGAAAGGTGGAGTTCTACCAAATCATCCCAACTTATTTGAACACAACTACTATACTAATGGGTGAAAAATCTAGAATGAACGTTGGCTGGGGTGGCCTCTTGGACCTCTCCGGAATACTTCAGCATTCCTGCGAATGCTAACAGGAAGCAAGTTTATTTAAACTCTCCAAATAAACCTGGGACATGATGTCCCTTGTTGCTCTCCGCAACACTGGTGCTGCAGAAGGATAACTGGACCAGCCTGTTATCCTCCGGGGTCTGAATGAGATGATAAGTGTCCACAGCCCGGCCACCACCCTGAAACTAGGAAAAAAACCACACAGAGCCGGGAGTTGAGTCAGTCGTGAAGGCGCAGCAATCTCAGCTTTATTGTATCAGAGACACAGTTATATAGAGAGGAAAGGAGGGAGTAAAAGAAGGAAGTAGCAGGGGCCAATAAGGACTCATAATGTAGCTGTCACTAAGGCTGTAGGCAGATTTCAGGCTGGACTGCTGGGTGGGGCTAAATTCAGCAGTCAGTTCAGTACTCACTTTGGCAATCCTCGAAGATTCAGCTAGGTCATGTCTGCGGAAGTATTCCGGAGAGGTCCAAGAGGCCACCCCAGCCAACGTCCACTAATGGCCGCAAACTAGCAGGCGCCAGGAGATCCCAACATCCCTTTTATAAGAGTCAATGCTATCACGGTCTCTGCAGGGGTCCTGAGTCATACATGGCTCAAACAAAAGCAGGATCCAAATTTAGTCATGTGTATATTTTTACATAACTTGTATTTTAATATTGGATTGTCTGTGTGGTGAGAAACATCACATTTTGAATTACTCAAGGGCCGGTATGACTTTGTCTACATATGCTAACCTATTTCAGTCTTTGGTCAATCACTCTTCTCCATGCCATTGGCTGAGGATACAAATAAGTCTGAGTATTTTGTGGTTTGTAAGCATGTCTGTTGAAAAGAGACTTAAAACCTTTACCTTTTTTTGCTGTTTGGTATTCGTAGTGGATAAGGACAAGGAGATCATGCTGATATCATCAATTAAGCAGTTAGTAACCAAGGAAAGTCTGTCTGTGCCTAATTTAGTTTGAATGTTATAGGATCATATTAAGTAATATTAATTGAACATATTAAGTAATATTTGTTCTATAAACAAGGCATTAGCTAGGTTTTCTAATACCCGTAGTGGCCCTGGGTCAGTCTTGTTATCTCTTCAGCTGTATGTCCTCATCTCTTGAATAGCTATGCATTCTTCTTCATCTCTTAAGGAGACATTCATGATTATCTAAAAAGTCTAGATGGAATCAAGTCTACTGGAATATCAGTGACTTTAGAGAAAACATGTTTGTTATGAAAAACATGCTTTGGTCCTAATAAATTGTTAGCATGCTTGACAATGAAAACTTTTCACATATTTTTTAAAAGTTTCTTTTTTTCCCCCAGCTGCACTGATGAGGAAACTAAAATATAGAAAATCCAGAGCAAATTCTACCAGGCCACACAGTGAGGTCTGATATAACCAGGAGAGACTTTATGAAATCCAGACTCTTGGGCTAATGTTCTATCAGCTAGACCTCCATGCGAGCCTCACAAATGTAGGTAGAAATAGCTTTCCCTAAAATGCTCATGAAGCAAATCAGAGCAATGCTTCATTTTATGTGATTTCTAATTTGAAATGCAAACAATTGCCAATTTGTTTGACTTGTATTTATAATTATTTCCTTGTGAATTACTCATCACTAAATGCTTTATAAATATTTTCTCTCTTTCCCAATGTCTATGGAATGATTGCAGCATAGAAAATATTGGCTTTCAAGAACTTACTAATATCTTCTTTTGAAATAGCATGTATTTGTAAGATAGAATAAAAACATTTTAAAGAAACAATTATTGAATTTGAATTCCCTCTCAGATAATGAATCGTCTGACGTGCTTATTAAGATGAACTGACAGTGACATTTATTTAAAGGTATCCATTATATAACAAGTAGAAAGTAAAATATGTATATTTGAACTTAGTTGAACACAGCCTCACCGCTCCTCCTGATAGGTTTTCTGACTGCACCAAGTCTGTGTAAGCTGAAGACATCGCATTGTATATATAAGAGAATCTGGTTTCACTTTTGCCATTAATGAGAAAAACAAGCCAGGGGTCCTAACATGGCAGCATGTATCATAGGCTTGCCATAATCTCACAACTTAACTCTACATGAAGAACTGATCCCTTTATTTCTCAGTTCTTTGAATATGAGACATGATTTAAAGCATTTTCTAAATGGTAAAATAAATACCCCTTTACTCAGAAACTGACCAAATTTGGATTAGAATACAGAACTAAGTAACCTGATTCAGAATATTGTTCTTATTCTGTTTGTAATCATTTGACTATCGAACAATTTTTAAAGAAGAAAGAAAAATAGCATTCCTCCCCAATTTTGGTCCTGGTTGCTACCAAATGACAATTGTATATATGTTTTTCAGTCTTTGCTATGAATAATCTGACATAAAGTTAAAAGCAGCCTAGATACCCAAAATCCAATAGCCTCTTTTAAAAACAGAAATTTGAAATTGTTAAGTATTAGCAGCAATCCTCATCAGCAAGAGAGAAAGGGAACCATTAGAAGAAATTCAGAGAAGACTAACACTCTTATTAAAGGGCTATGAGGATTGACCTACAAGATTAAAGAAAAAAACATAAAAAGGAGAACTGGATCTGTTTTAGGAAAATACCAGATAATGAAAGCTGTAGCAATAATATAAACAGCCTGAGTAGAGCAACCTGACGTTTTGCTGTAACATAGTAACACAGTCAGCAAGGTGTCCCGTTCTCTTTGCTAAGGTTAAGTATTAAGTGCAGAATGTAGTAGGTGAAAAGGAAGTACTTGGCCTTAAGCATCATTTAACATATTCTTTGAGAAACACAATTTAAAGTGAGAAGGGGTGATAATAATCAAATGTATCTAGAATTTTGAAAACAATTTATCTCAATCCTTATCTCCCTCCCATCTCCACCCCCCCCACCTCTGCCACCAAATCTTAAAACACAGCAAATGAGCAACTTAGATACAAATGTCTCAACTCTATACCCCAAGAGGGGCCTCAATCTGGATGACTGACCCAGAAATGCACACAGAGGAGCAAGATAATGTGAAGAATAGGGTTGAGAGAAAGGAAAAATGCTCATTTGCAAAGGAAAAGAAAAGATGGTGTGAAACGTGAAAAGCCCCTGCATATCTGAGAGGAATTAAAAAGAGAAGTCAGGACTATCATGCGCTTTTCCATTCCCCTTACCTGATTCTTCTCGCCACTTCACTGGTTAAGTTTTATAGGTTGCAATAACGGCTGTGAAGAGGTATGCCTGTCAGCTGCTCACAAGGCAGAATCTTGAAAAGGTCAGCACAGTAGCACTATGACAGGCCATGTAAGTCATTATGGGACTTATAACTCATTTGTAAGTAGAATGAGAACTAGAGCAAATTAACGTAAACTCTGCCATAAGACCTCTGAAAACATGTTAGTTATATTGAAAGCTAGTTTTTCCTTTCTATGTAGAAAGACAAATAGACATTGCCTGACATACACATTGCCTGCCTAGGAGCAGAAGAAATGGGAAAGAAGCTCAGTTTGTCGTGAAAAGGCTAAAAAGAAAAGATATCAGTGGCAGCAGGAAGGCAGTCTGGAGAGTAGGTAGGTAACATAATACACATACAGGTAGCGTGTGTGGTTAGGTTCAGGTTGGGACCACTTGGACATCATTTCTTGATCAAGAAAAGTCTTACCATTCAAAGTCCTGTATATTTAAGGAATATTAAAACAATATTATCAGATAAGAAAATATATTTATGATGTTCCATAGTTTTATTTTGATGGATCTGTTAATTGTGGAGCTTTGTCTTACATTAAAATAAGCATTATTTATACCCTTCATAAAATACTGTTTTGTGTGTGTGATAGCTAGTAATGTAGTAAGATGTACAAATAGCACACCCCGTAGTATTGAAATGCCAAAAAGAGTTACTGAACATGCCACAGGTGAATGATACAGAGTAGTGAAAGAGTTAATTATCCATAATACCTTTTTTCCCCCTCAGACATCCTATTGTGCCTCTGTTACACATTTAGGCATCGTTCTTAATGGCAAAATCTATTTGAATGCACAATATTCTCCCAAGGGAGGCGGTGGAAATCCTGTCACTTGAGACATTTAAAACTCTACTGGATAAAGCACTAGAGAGCCGTGAGTGCATGTGCTCCGACCCTCGGGATAGAATACATGACGTAATGGGTGCTTTTCCATCCCTTAATGTCTCTGATTCACTGGGTTTTTTAATAGCTCCCTCACATTTGAGTGGATCTAGAACAACAGTCTGTTTTTTCAATGGGAACTTGGTTTCGTCTATAAAGTGTCAAGACAGAGGTGACAAGACAGACCACAAGGGAATAGAGGAAGCCTCGTGGAAATTTAATTGATTTAGAGGAGGGTTGAGCAAACACAACAGTGTATTAGCGTTTAGCAAATGCCTCAACTTTTTTCAAATGTTTTCAGTTCAAGAAAACCCAAAACACATTTGGCTAAACACTTTTTCCTTGATTTTCAAACCCATGTGTATTTCAAGGGAAATTTAATCCATGTGTTTCTGATTCATTTACACTTAGCTCATCAAAATGTGGTTTCGTAAGACTCATTTGATGTCTAAGAAGCCTTGTGAGCTTTTTTATAAGCCTTTTTTCTTTGAACCAGGAAGTTGCTTTTTGCCAAGAGTCAATAGAACTTCAACCAAAAAAGAGTCAGTTTTGTTTGGGATTTTGGATCCTTAAAATTGGTGGGAGCTAATGAGCAGGGAGGGGAGGGGGGCCACTGATTAAGATAGAATGAATATTCCTATTTCGACTATATAGTCTATTCAAATGACTTGAAAAAAATCTCTTTTCCCCCTTAATTGATAATGGAAAAATCCATCTTAAATTCTTGAAAACCTTGTAGAACACATAAGGATGAATTTTATTTCAGGACGCAATATTGTCACGTGTTCTGATCATTGTCCACTAATATGTCTCTTGGTGATAAGTAATCAAGGCAGTCGTGTCATATTTATCTCAGAGGCAGTTATAAGAAGTGACTCAAAATAGTGTTTAGATTGGCCATCTTTCTGTGTTAAGAGAGAGATAAAAAAAAAGCCTTTTCCTAGTTTTTGTTGCTCTGTGCACAACATCACTGGTTCTTTAAACAAGAAATGAGACAAATAAGACTCAGTGAATGTGCTGATTCAGGTGCACACAATCCCCTATCTCATTGCCGGTATTCTTAAAGAGCATCTGGGGTAACGAAACATACATCCGGTCCATCCGTCAAGAGTCTATGAGAAAGCCAACAATGTTTGCACCTGCAGGATGAATTACATCTTTCGCAAGTGTGGGAAGCTACATAATGAGACAGCTGAATGGCTGACGCATTTCTTTTTCCTTGCTCCTATCCTACCTTCTTTTTGAACTACCTTTACTTTTCCTAATTCTTCCTCTCTCCTTTCCCCACTTTTGTACAATCACCATTAGACAATAGAGCCAATGTGACACATTTATCCAAGGATGGGTTGACATGGTTTACACATTGCTTTCATTTGGTTGTTCTTTGGATGAATTCTTCGTTGAGAACAAGATAATGAAAACCATACGGTCATTGAACACAAAATCTGCCCTCACTTTGGCTGTTCCCTTACAGCCCATTTTGTTTCATAAATGCTGGTCCCTGAGTTTACCCCAGTAGAAGATCCCAACCAGGTGGAATCCTGCCCCCTATGGATTTGGATAATTCAGCAAATGAGGTCAATTTAGTTCTTGCCTGCCACCCATACTCAGAGAGCTTATGCTAGCTTGACATAGTTCTAGAAACTTGGCCTTTTAAGTTTTCATAGAGTTTTGTTCAGGGGGGACCTTCATTGTCAAAGCTGGAGAAGGGGTTGGAATTCTGAGGACAGGATAGGTGACAACTAAGAATTAAAAGAACATCAGAAGCTTTTTTTTTTTTTTTAAATTCATGGTGACTGCAAATTTAGAACCACTGTCTAAAGGAAATGATATTTAAAGTGTTATAATGAATGAAAGTGAATGTGTCTGTGGTTTCTGGGCTGAGTTGTGACAGCATACAGCAAAATTAAAGTTTTAACTAGGGCAGCAAGTTCAGATTACAGGTGTGAGAATAAAGAATTCTTCATTGATTCAGACTTCCATATCAGTGAGTGAAGAAGCTCAAAGCAATACAAAAACAGATGAGGTCCCTGGCATGGGAACAAAAGAAGTTGATTTTCACTTTCTAATTTGTCACTTGTTTTAGACAGACACCAAAAAGACATCTAGCTCTATGAAGTCTGAAAACAAAAAGGTTAAAAACTACGATTTGTGGTTTAAGATACAAAAATGTTGTCTCTTAAAATTGACTGGGGAAGACTCTTCTGCACTGACAGAACGTATAAAAATAAGTTCTGATCTATTATGTCTAATTTCATTTCCTTTCTCAAAGACAAGTAACAGAAATAAAAACCACAGTCAATGTTCCACATGTAACTCCTATGCGTCTTTCTGATGTTGGAGAAATACTGTCAAGTTTCTTTTCTGTACAAATATGTTTAGCTTTTAATGATCAGAAATCTTTGTCATTTATCTGGCAAAACCAACTTTGTGTAATAGAGCATTATCTTATGATCGCTCCCCTATAATTATAGAAAGAGAAGAAAAGTGATTAACAACAAAATGTATAGAAGGCTGTGATTTACATTACTCAGAGATAGAAAAGAATTTAGAAACATTTTGTCCAAACTCCCTTTTTTTATGGGTGAAGAAACTAAAAGGCCAGAATGCTTAGGAGACTTGTTCAAAGTTGCCAAACTGGCATGTAACAGAGTGGATATTAGAGTTTAATAAATCTCTTAAATTTAACTAGTCCAGTACTATTTTCATGATAGTACAATTTCTGTAGAAAGAATATTTTTCTGGGATGAGGCATATCAAATAAGACAATGGAGATTCTTTGAATTTGAAAAGAACTCTCCTAAGGTAGAATCTCCATATTTAGAACCGATTAAAGTAGAAGTCTCTCACTGAAATGGATTTAGAGCCTTAGACTCCTGAATGTTTGCCCTCTTCACCCCCACCTCCTGGGGAAGGCACCTAAGAAGAACAAATGTTCCTTAAGACCATGTCTTGAAACCGTCAAAAATTTCTGGAATTGTGGAGGATAGACACGAAGTTTACCCACAGTGAGCAAGCACTGTATATTAATTTGCTGAGGCTTCCTTGTAACTAAATTCAATAGCCTGGGTGGTTTAAATAACAGAAACCTATTTTTCACAACTCTAGAAGTTAAAGTCCAAAAATCAAGGTGTCAGCAGGGTTGGTTTCTCCCGAAACCTCTCTCTTGGGCTTGTAGATGGCCATCTTCTCTCTGTGTTTGTATGGTCTTTCCTCTGTACCTTTTTCCTAATCTCTTCTTATAGAGACAAGAGTCACATGAGGTTGGAATACAGTCTAATAACACCATTTTAACTCACTTATTTATATCTACAAAGGACCTATATCCAAAAGAAGTCATATTCTAAGGTACTTGGGGTCAGACTTCAATGAACGAATTTTGGAGGAACACAGTTTAATCCTTAACACACACCTTATGTTCACACTTTTGTTATAATCTTCTCTTTGAGAATGGGTGAGAATTTTGACTTGATTCTAACCAATGAATATGGCAGAGGGGATGGGAGTCACTCCAATGTTTATGTAACATTTTATAATAACCTGCCTGCCTTTGCCAGCAGACTTGCTTTAGAGACTTCCTCTCTTATTGGCTTTGAAATAGTAAGAGGCCATCATCTTAGGAGGTCCAAATGGCAAGGAGCTAAGGAAGGCCTCCAGCCACTAGTTAGCAAGAAGCTAGCTCTCTCCGTATTTTAGTCAAAATAAATATAAATTCTGCTGTCAACCTGAATGAACTTGGAAGTGAATTCTTCCTCAGTCAAGCCTTCAAATGACAATCGCAGCCTTTACCAGCACCTTGATTGTGTGTCCTTACAGAGGTCTCAGCCAAGACACACCTGAATTTCTGAGCCATAGAAACAGTGAATAAATACATGTTGTCTTAAGCCACGAAGGTCCTGGTAATTTGTTACATGGTATAGAAAACTAATAACTAAAAATCCGTGAGTGGCTTTGAGTCACATTATGAGCAGAGGCAGGAGGAGTTTTGGTAAGCGGGATAGAAAATCCCTAGTTTGGGCAGATATCTAGACACTAAGGATGCTGTCACTGAGGGCTCACAATGAAGAGTAAATTGTTGAAAATTGGAGGAAGAGGGATTCTTGTGATATAGTGACAGAAAGCTCAGCAAAATTGTCTCCTACAGTTATAAGAAAAGCAGAAATTTAGGTTATTAATTTGGTTATATAGCTGATTTCTAAGCAGAGTGGGGAAGATGTCCTATTTATTCTTTCTGATTGTAATAAAATGTGAGGAGGCAAAAGTTAGGGGAAGAACCACTAAAAAACAAAAAACAACAAAAAAAAAACCACAAGATTTGATGATTTTGAAAATTCTCAATCTCTTCAGACTCCAGACTGGAGGGATGGTGGAATCAATTCACTGTCACGAATACTTGCTCAGGAGAAAAAGTTGAGGGTGTGACTGTTTAACCTTTTACTAAAGCTTCAGAAAGATGAAAAGTTTAAGCTATTAAGCCACAAAAAGGGACCTCTTGGGAGATTAAAAATATATCTCACAGATTTTTCCAGCCAAATTATAGATATTCTACTAAATTAAGCATGGTATCCCTTAGCCATTTTAGCAGAACACCAGGGTAGAGAGATTGTCTCAAAAAGATCATGGAGCTGGATTTTGTTTAATGATGTGAACCCCATTAAAATCCACAGGAGACCTAGAAAGTACTTGAGGTGATTGTTTTGATAAAGAAGTCACTATCACTATAGTTAAAAGTCTGTTTCTTGATTGCCTCTCTCTCTCTTTTCTTCCCCCTTTGCTCATTTGCTTTGTTTCTTAAATTCCTTATATGAGTGAAATCATATGTTTTTTTTTTCTTTCTATGATTTATTTTGCTTAATATGATACACTCTAACTTTATCCATGTCATTTTAAATAGCAAGATTTCATCCTTTTTTTTTTTTTTTTTTTTTTTTTTTTTTTTTTTTTTTTTTTTTTTTTTTTTTTTTTTTTTTTTTTTTTTTTTTTTTTTTTTTTTTTTTTTTTTTTTTTTTTTTTTTTTTTTTTTTTTTTTTTTTTTTTTTTTTTTTTTTTTTTTTTTTTTTTTTTTT
>PITA01025155.1:0-24882 GCA_004023965.1 Spilogale gracilis
TCCCTAGATTACCCTAGTTCCCATTTGCTTTCCTTCTGCCACTGTCCTCCAGTTTGCCCCTCATGCACCGCAATATGCCTGATTATTTTTGATAGTGTGCTTAACATTATATCTTAAATGTTTGCATAATTCATTTGAAATTTACAGAGTGGCTTTTTATTTGCTTCTGGTAGGCATTATTTGGGCGTGAATAATACAAACTGCTGAGTATAATCACATTTTGATTTTACCACTTAACTATTTCATTTCCACTGGCCTGAGCTCAGTGAATTTATTAACAATCTTAACAAAATATATATATTACTTTTTTTTATAGCACTTGTCTTGAGTTTTCTTTTGCTATTTAAATATACGACTAGTGGACACTTTCTAAAATCACAAAAGTGGAACCAAATTGACACTTTGACATGTTACTATGCCTTGATTTCCTGGGTGGCAGTAACTTAATGTAGCTCTGTCTATAACCAAAAAAAATCTTCAATGTCAAGGAAAATGTTTGGAGAACACCAGTCAGAATTCTCCCTGAGGCCTGAATCAAAGTTGTCTCATGCTTTTAGCCTCGCCATTTCTACAAAAGAATTCTCTCAGTCCTCTAGTCCCAGGGCCTCTTTAGAGCTAGATACACAAGATGAAGAGTACTAGTCCATCGCCTTTAAAGTGAAGCTCAGTGTTGCCTTTTAAGCTCAAGTAATTAATACCACTCCTTCAGGAGACTGAAGAGCAAATAGAACAGAGTCATACTCTCACTTACCCACAGTAATTATCATAATTGTCTATCACTGTACTGTAAAATAATTCTGCCTTCAGAATGCATTAAAATATATAATGCTGTTTTACCCATCTTTAAATGCCCTTGATATCTATGATTCTTCTTTTTTTTTTCAAGATTTTATTTATTTGAGATAGAAAGAGCATGAGAGAGAGAGAGATCACAAGCAGGGGGGAGGGTCTAAGGGAGAAGCAGCTCCCCATTGGACATGGAGGCTGAAATGGGACTCAATCCCAGGACCCTGGGATCATGACCTAAGCTGAAGGCAGACACTTAACCAATGGAACCACCCAGGCACCCCTATGATTCTTCATTTAGTTCTAGATACTTCTCAATAATAATTATTCTGCTTGATTTACTCACTAAATATATACAAAGATAATTTCACTAGATTGTGTTTTATTTGATAAATATACTTCTAAGTAGGAGTTTGAAAGATAACTGTCTAGAGAATACTACCTGATTTTTCTTATTTATCAGGAGCTTTGTTTAATTTTATGTGACTAATAGTATTTTTCTTTTTTAAAGATTTTATTTATTTGACAGAGAGAAACACAGCCAGAGAGGGAACACAAGCAGGAGGAATGAGAGAGAGAGAAGTACGCTTCCCCGCTGAGCAGGGAGCCTGATGTAGGACTCCATCCTGGGTCTCTGGGTTCATGATCCAAGCCGAAGGCACTCGCTTAACCAACTGAGCCACGCAGGCACCCCTAATAGTATTTTTCTTAAAAATTTTTTGAGACTTTTTTTCTTAAAGATTTTATTTATTTATTTGACAGAGAGAAACATAGCAAGAGAGGGAACACAAGCAAGGGGAGTGAGAGAGGGAGAAGCAGGCTTCCCTGCGAGCAGGCAGCCCGATGCTGGACTCGATCCCGGGTCTCCAGGATCATGACCTGAGCTGAAGGCAGTCGCTTAACCAACTGAGCCACCCAGGCGCCCCACTTTTTTTTAAAGATTTTATTTATTTATTTGACACAGAGAGATCACAAGTAGGCAGAGAGGCAGGCAGAGAGAGAGGAGAAAGCAGGGTCCCTGCCAAGCAGAGAGCCCAATGCGGGCCTGAATCTCAGGACCCTGAGATCATGACCTGAGCTGAAGGCAGAGGCCTTAACCCACTGAGCCACCCAGGTGCCCCTTTGAGACATTTTTATATTTTAATAATGAAGTCTCTTCTGTCACCATTTGAGAACTAATGCAACCTAAATTCAAGTTTCCTTTTCCAATAATGTAACCACTGAGGAACTCTTTTCACCAATATGCTTGCCCATATCCTTGCTAATTTATTTCAGCATGGTGTAGATAATAGACAGTATTTCTTACATTTGTTTTAATTGCCTCATTATATTTTAACAGGCTTCAAATCAGAAGCACAGAAACCCAAGAAAACTCATCTCACAATTGTGTGTGGATTCACCAGTCAATAATTTATGACCAACTTTGTAGTGTGTTCTCATACAGTATTTGTGAGAAGAAGTTGTCAATAAAATGATTGGGATGTCAGTGTAGAAGAGCAGAGAGAAGTATGTAAAATAATAAAAGGGCAGAAAACAAAACAGAGAAAAGAGATATGTGAGGTCAAAATAACTGCTGAAAATATCAAGGGAGCTCAGCCAACTTTGATCTTTGATGAGAATGGAGAGACTGTGATTCTGCACTTACCAACTGAATTGGAAGACCATTATTAGGTTCTAGTCACTATGGCTCTAGAAATGGAGTCAGGTCAGCTGAACTTAAATCTTCATTCTACCACTGACAATTTTAACATGGAATTAGCCATAAATCCCTGATGTTTCAAGAAGATCTTTATTTCTGGGTCTACTAGAGTTGCTTTTTGTCCTTCAAATGTGCCCCTAGAGTACACATGACGTATTTCTCCATGTCTAATAGTGTATTGGACATAGGTAGAAGGCAAAATGTATCTCTGAACAGCAAAATGAGGAAATGAAAAAAAATCCTCACTACAATCAGAGCTGTTTTATTATTTTGTTCATCAATATGGTTATGATAAAAAAACATCATGAAAAAACAGCAACTCCATCTCTTTTTATTCCTCAGTTAAATAGGCCAGAGAATATGTCTGCCACATATCTGACTAATAGGATCTTGTATAATGTGAAATAGTATGGTAACTGCTCTTGTAAGAAAGTGTTCTCCTTTATAAATACTATCAATCAAAAAAATCTGATAATGAATATAGAAAAACAACAATCCAGGGGACTTGGGTGGCTCAGTTGGTTGAGCATCCAACTCTTTTGATTTCAGCTGGGGTAGTGATCTCAGGATCTGAGATTGAGCCCCGTGTCAGGCTCCACACCCAGTGTGGAGTCTGCTTGGGATTCTCTTTCTTCCTGTCCCTCTGCTCATGCATGCTCTCTCTCTAAATAAATAAATAAAATCTTAAAAATAAACAAACGAAAACAATTCTTGTAGCTCCTTCCTGGGCTACAAGGTTTGGGGTTTCTCCCCTGGTCCAGCCAGGGGAAAAATGTGGGGTCGAGCAGGATGATGAGTGTCGGTGGCCAAAAACACACCCGAGCTAGGAGGTCTGTCGAAGCAGGATCTCTTGCTGTTTGCCAGCTCTCCTGCTCTCTCCTCTAAGGCTCTCTTGCTGCTTCCTGGCAGGCCCTCTGCCTTTATCTCTCTGTCTCTCAGTCTCTCAGTCGGCTCTCAGTCTCTCTCTGTCTCATGGCTTTTTTCTCTTCGCTCTGCTCTTCCTTCTTTCTCTCTCAGTCTTCCTCTCTATATCACAGCTTTGTCTCTCTTGACTGTCAAGGGTCCCAGTCTTTTATTACTCCCAAGTGAGGAAGTTGGGTGGTGCAGTTAAATCTTTAACTGCTTTTGCACCCACCCTAGAGACAGGATTAGTATTGTTACTGCAGGGTAGAGTGATTGCTTAAACTCACAGAAGTTGAGACCATTGAGGCAGAGGGATCAAGAAATACAGATAAGAGATACAGAGATATGATTACTGGGAGGAGGGTTAAATGGAACTATGTCTTGAATAAGCACACCAAGGACATATTGCCCTGACCCACAGGGTAAGTGGCTTTTTGGATTCTAGGCAGGGAAAGCCCCTCTGGGCTTTCATTCAGACTCACACGTACCTCCACCAGAATTTCTGGTGGCCTGGGCATGGAGGGAAGGGCAGATCATGCACCATCCCCGACAAATTCTATCACTCAGCTATTAACATTCTGGGAGGCAAAACCTTACTATTTTCTAGGATTACTGTTTTGCAGCTTTTAGCAAGTTTTCAATAATTACCATTAAAAGGTATTATTGGAACATGTTTCCTTATATGATGATTTGTCTCTTTCTTATTTTCTCTTAAATTTTCTCCCTGACCCTGTTTTTATTTCCAAAGGGACTTCCATATTATTGGAGAAGCAGTTATAGCCTTTCCATGGTTATTAACATGTGAACAGAAATTGCATCATTGTTATGTGAATTTCACTGTAATAAAAAATGATAATCAAAGAAGCTTTGGCCTGCAAATGTTGTGTGTAGTAAACGTTATCACAATATGCCCTCTCCCTGTAAGAAAATGATGGTGAACTTGGAACTTGGGAAGAGGTAGTATAGTGGTAGTTTTAGGTTGAAGAATAAATTTGGGATGTTAAGTATTTAAAAATTGAAAATAAGAAGATACAGACATGTCTTTTAATATACAAACTTGTATGGTCACTATATGAAAATATAGGGAAGAAAGGGCCTATATATATCTTTTCGATATGAAAAGACAGGGTAGAAAGGGCACAGATAATTAAAGAGTTAAATTAAGGCACAAGGTGAGATTTTGAAGAAATACCATGTCTTTTAATTTTGTTTTTGGTTTGATCAGTTCCTCCCGCGTCTTGAGGGTGGAGTGGATGATTTGAGAAGTCATAATAATCAAAAATAATTCTGGAGAAGGAATGTCCAGCTGTACTTAGAGCAGACAACAATATTTATGATTTAAAAATAAAAGTATGAGTATAACAAAATGATGGTATGAAGTAAGATGCTCTAGGTTGTCCAAGCATACTATATCTGACTTTTTAATACATGTTTATACCACAGTTTACGTGGACAGGTACACGGGAACGAACAGGAAACATCCGTTTTTCCAAGAGACAGAAAAGGGAAAATAGTTACTAGCTGAAATTCTTCCTAAAGGATAAATGGTAAAAAGATGAGTAATGATTATGTTAAAGGAAATACTTACCTACTGAAGGACCATCGCCTTCTCTGGCCTGAGTTATTGCAGTAATTTTCTTTTTTTTTTTTTTTTTAAGATTTTTTTTATTTATTTGAGAGAGAGAGATCACAAGTAGGCAGAGAGGCAGGCAGAGAGAGAGAGAGGAGGAAGCAGGCTCCCTGCTGAGCAGAGAGCCCATGAGGGCCTTGATCCTAGGACCCTAAGATCATGACCTAAGCTGAAGGCAGAGGCTTCAACCCTCTGAGCCACCCAGGTGCCCTATTGCAGTAATTTTCAAAATAATCTCCCAGTGTCCACCTTTGTACTCCTAAGCTCCTTTTTCAAACATAGTGGAGTGATTCTTTTAAATTAAAAAAAAAATCATATCAGCCCTCTACTCAGAATCCCCTTGACTTCCCATGTACCTCAGAGTGAAACTAAATATAGACAAATTGAAATGATAAAGAAAAGACCTTTTCAATTGTTTGTGGGCCACTTTACTCCTTTGACCTAATGCACTTTTCTCCTCTTTGTTCATTCCATTTAGGACACTGGTTTCTCTCGTTTCATAATAACCTGCATGCTTCCACCTCAGGGCCTTTGAGCTTTCTGTTCTCTTTGCCTGAATGATTCTTACCCTAGATACTGCAGGACCTGCTCTTGTCCTTCTTTAAAGTCTCTGAACATATATCATTTTCTTAACGAGGCTGACTCTGTATGCCATATTGAAAATTATCAACCCTCCTTTTTGTATATTCTTTTAAAAAATTTTTTTTAAATTTATTTATTTATTTTGGAGAGAGGGGGCAGAGAGAGAGAGATAGAGAATATCAAGCAGACTTCCCACTGAGAGTGGAGCCCAATGCAAGGCTCAATCTTAGAACCCTGAGATCCTGATCCAAGCCTAAATCAACAGTCACCCAACTGACTGAGCCACCCAGGCATCCCTCCTTTTAGTATGGTCTTAATCTCCTTTACTTTCCACATATTGTCATAAGTCTTATTATAGTCTAATATGCTCTATTATTTACTTACTATCTTTCATGTTATCTGCCTTCCTCCATAAAACATAGGATCTAAAAGACAGAGAGTTTTGTTTTACACTGATACATTCCAGAATCTAGAAACAGCACGTGAAATAAAGTAGGAGTTCAAAAAATATTTTTGTTGTTGAAATTCCTGGGTGTCTGGGTGGCTCAGTGGGTTAAGCTTCTGCCTTTGGCTCAGGTCATGATCTCAGGGTCCTGGGATCGAGGACTGCATCAGGCTCTGGCTCAGCAGGGAGCTTGCTTCCTCCTCTCTCTCTGCCTACTTGTGATCTCTCTCTCTGTCAAATAAATAAAAATATTAAAAATATTTCTGTCATTGTTGAAAAAATAAGTATTTAAGGACAAGTAGGATATAGGTTGTTTGGTGAAATATAGGTTGTTTGGTGAAAAGTGTCAAGGGTCTACTTGAATCAGTGAAGTTTGGAGAATAGTTTTAATTGCTTTTCATGAGAATCAGCATCATTAGCACCTTCTAAAGGTATTCTTTCAGGCCTGAGCTGTTGCAATTTCTAGTATTTGATTATCCTGCTCCTTTCTTCTATGTTTCACTTACCTCCTCCTTCAAGTTTTTTTTTTTTTTTGACTGCCTTCTCTCCTGTACCATTTTCTAATACATCAATCCAAAGCCAATAACCAAATAATTTTTTATACTTTTTATAAGGCATGATACAAGTGAAAGGTCTCTTTGGGTTTGTTTTATTTAGAATAACCTGGTTAACAATACACAATTTGAGACACGTAATAAATCTACAATATGTACTTCCTAATCCATCCCTCCTAGGGCCTGCCTGTCCCCACCCAAGCGTCTTCTCCATTTCTTTATATTTGGAATGCTTGATTTAGCTACACTAATGAACAAAACATAGAACAGTGTTGATAAAACAATACATCTGTCAAATAAATAAAATCTTTAAAAATAATAATACAATTATATTTTATTGATTCAAGACATTATCTAAAGCAGTCTTTTCACTCCCTTCTCGGCTTAGGAAATTTAGGTAAAAATTATTATCTGGCTTCCTGGAGTCACGTGTAAAGTCACATGTATTAGCAATAATTCTAAAAGTCCTGACTTCCAGTTAAATGTATAATTGGGCATGGGCTACCAAATGTACTATAAAATGTTAAATTGAGTTCAGATACTGTAAGAAGAAAGATCATTGAATTGACAACAAGAGAAGACTTAAAAAAAAAATTCAGTGTAGCCACTGTTCCATTAGTTTCAGGTGTATAATACAGTGATTCTACACTTCCATATATTACTCAGTGCTCATCAGATAAGTGTTGTCTTAATCCCCTTCACCTATCACCCCTGTCCCCACCGACCTCCCCTCTGGTCACTGTTCTCTGTAGTTAAGAGTCTGTTTCTGGTTTGTCTCCTTTTTCCTTTGTTCATTGTTTTTTCCCTTAAATTCCATATATGAATAAAACTGTATAGTATTTGCCTTTCTCTGACTGGCTGATATCACTTAGCATTACACTCTCTACCTCTACCATGTCATTGCAACTAATGAGATTTCATTCTTTTTTAATGGCTGAATAATATTCCATTATATATGTGGCGGAAAAACAAAAACGAATAAACAAAAAGACTGTCAAGAAAAAAAAAGCAAAACCCAACCCAAACGACACCCAAGAATAAAACTTACATAGTAAAAAGGCAAAAACAAATACACAGAAACACTGACAGAAGAAGATGTGAAGGTGGTTACAAACCCTTGATGTTGGCAAGGAAAGTATTTCAGTTCTTCCTTGGTGTAGCTTGTTATTCTTGTTAGAGGACTCAACTTACCAGAGATACAGGGAAATTAAAACTGGTTTATATACTGGGGTAGTGTTGAATAGGAAAAAAGGATTACCTTGAAGCTTATATCTATATGTATATTTTTTAAAAACAAAGAAAGAAACACAGGTATATGTATGAAAAAAGTTCAAGTTAAAAACTTATGGAATGTTGTATTTAACACAAGTTGTAATAATAAGTAAGTTAAAAAATAAAAGAAGAATCGTGAGAATTAATTTAAAATTTAAAAAAAATGAAAAGAAATTTAAAAAAAAGAAAAGCTGTATCTATAAAATATACAGTTAAAACTGGGAGCTTAATATATTGTTTTTCCCTGATGTTGGGATTTTATAGTTTATGGAGACCCTTTGGTGGTTGTCCTCTTGTTCTTTTGGCTTGCCTTCTGGGGGAGGGGTCTGCAGTGTTGTTTTCGGTCAGTGTTGCTTGGGCTGAGTCTCCTTGCCCCCTATTAAGGGGCCGGGCTCTATGGAAACTGGGTTTTCAGGCTTTTGTTCTTGGAGGTTTTTGTTCTTTGGTGGCTTTTGGTGGCTTTTCAGAGAGTCAGAGCAAAGTAAGCTGTCTGCTCCCAGACTTCCGTCTCAGAGAGAAGTCTCAGTCTGTTCCCCTCTGGATGATCTAAAACACACAGACTCCCCCTTTGCAAACTCCCTTGTACACTGTAACCTCTCACAAGTGGCGCACATCCCCCAGTCACGACCACAACGGTCGCCAGAGGCCCCCACTTGTCTCTGCAGCCCCATGCCACAGAAACCATGAGCGATACTGGTTTGGGTGAGCCTGCCCTTGCCGGGACTGTCTGGAGCCCACACCCATGCTGGGTGCACTCAAACCCAGCGGTCCTGCACATCACAAGAAGGCTGGGGGCTGAGGGGCCTCCAGTGGGGGTGGGGGTGCGCCCAGCCCCAGTGGCAGTGCAAGCAGCAAAAAGCTGCAGGGTCATGGACCAGGCTCACTCAGGAGTGGGTGTGTGCTGGCTATGGCCGTCCTGAGACTGTGGGCTTAGGTCTGTGCCTGGGGCTGCCCTATTCCACCAGTTGCCCCTTAAGATTCTTTGGTTTTTTGGAGTGCTTTTAACCAGACTCCAAGTTGATGCTGTCCTGAAGCACAGGGCACTTCCATATTGGGGTATTACTTTCCAGTGGCTCACTTCTGGTGGCTCCGTGAGTGTTCCTGCTCTGCTTTACCTCTCTACTGGTGCTCTTCTGGCCCTGTGGAGATCCAGATGTGTGTAGGCTGACATCTCAGGCTGAATTCATGGGTATTCAGTTGTTCTAGTAGATATTTAGCTCACTTCAGAGGACCAGTTGAAACAGGGTCTCCTATTTCTCCACCATCTTGCCTCCTCCTGTTCCATTATATAGAAATGTTATATGAATTATATACATTATATATGCATTATATAAATGCATATGTACATTACATATATTCCATCATATAGATTATATATATATAATATATATATATGTATGTACACACCACCTCTTCTTTATCCTTTCATTTGTTGATGGGTACTTGGGCTGCTTCCATAATTTGGCTATTGTAACTAAAGCTACAATAAACATAGTGGTGCATGTATCCCTTTGAATTAGTGTTTTGTATTATTGGGTAAATATCTAGTACTGCAGTTACTGGATCATATGGTAATTCTATTTTTAATTTTTTGAGGAACTGCCATATTGTCTCCACAGTGGCTATACTGATTCCATTCCCACCCACAGTGTAAGAAGCTTCCTTTTTCTCCACATCCTTGTCAACACTTGTTTTTTCTTGATTTGTTGATTTTAGCCATTCTGACAGGTGTGAGGTGATATCTCTTTGTAGTTTTTGATTTGTGTTTCCCTGATGATGAGTGTGACCCAGCATCTTTTCATGTGTCCGTTGGCCATCTCAATGTCTTCCTTCAAGAAATGTTTGTTCATGTCTTTTGCTTGCTACTGAAGCTGGCCCAGGGTCCTGAAAAGTGTGGGGGTAGGAGACTGGGTGCTGGCCAGGTTTGTGCTGGTCTTTTGGGAGTGGGCACCTGCAGTACTGAGGCAAGCAGAAGGAGAAAGGACTGGTCTTCTGATGCAGTGTGGGTGGAGTAGGGTGTTGGGAGTTAGGGGTGTGTGTGTTAGCAAATTAGGCACCACGCTGGTTTCTGCAGTTGGTTGTTTATACTGAGGGGCAGTGAAGGGAAATGGCACCTGACAGCCCCTTTGCTCCTGGAGAAGTCCAACAGGAACACACTTTTGAAGCTAATACTGTCATTAAGCTGCTTCGTGACTTTAAAACAACCACTTCATCTAACTGGGTTTCAATTTCCTTTTTTTGTAAAATGAAAATGTAGAATCAATAGATATTCTCAAAAAGACTCTGTACTGACATTCCATTATATGATGTCTTATACTATGCCCTTGGAGAAAGGAAGAGGCTGGTCCTATGATCTTTTCTTTTTTCAGAAGTTAAACCTCATCTAAGTGACTCAGTGAGTGTCTGGTATATGAGAGACTGGTGATATGCATTCCTTTGCCTGATTTATTGCTCCACAGAGCCAGAAGAACTCTCTGTGTGATTATATGGTCTGCCTTTTTTATACTGTACTTACACAGGAATCAGAAATAAATGAACAAAAGAGATCTGAGAAGGGCAACCCTTCAAAAATTGTTCAGACAGAGACTGCCCAAATAGAAAACACACGCTATTTCCTTTCTGCCTGACCCATTTGGCCTTCAGAATACAAGTTCCCAGGAGAGGGGCTGGGCCTGTCCAAGCAGGAACTGGAGTCAGAAGCTTCCCCTGCTTCTCGCTGGGAGAGAAGAACATTAGGAATGCCTCTCAGTGCCGTAGTTCCTGCACTGTCTCACAGTAGCTACGCAGCTTGGGGGCAATCAATCTCACCCCTGCAGGCGTCGGGATGCAGGCCAAGTACAACAGCACAAGGGACATGCTGGACTTTGATGGGGACACTATCACGAGTGTGCAATCTCGAACCTCTTCTACAACCCAGCAGCCGGAGGCTGGGCACACAGGTACTCTGTCTCCAGTGATCCAAACTGGTCCGACTCTTGAGCAATACATGAGATGAACTCTCGCTGAGGAATGTGCAAAGTGAGGAAAAGAGAAAGTGTTTTTCATAACTTAGACTTATGCGTAACTGTATTTTCTACAACTTGTGTGCTGCAAATGTGAACATCTGAAAAATTAAACCCAGTAGATACCAGATGTATGTTTTTCTAAGATTTCGTTGTTGGCACAGTGGCTTACAGTCAAGACTGTTGTTTTTAACAGGTCAGCATAGTGTACAAATGTGAGATTGTATGTATAATTCAAGCAGTGTTCCTTTCTCTTCCTTGCTTCCTGTGAAGGCCAGATCCAGTGCTGTTTTATTTACCGTCTGTGATTTGATCTAGAAACCTGGATTTATAAAGGAGGTCTTTTTGCTAGTTTTGAACTCATGTTTTAGTGGGAGGTTTCCAAACAGACACACCAACCCTAGTATTTTGTGGTCATAATTCTGCATCTTGAAGTTGTGAGGCCTTAGGAGAGTCATGTTGGCTTTTATCATCTATGAAATGGGGGGGGCAGATTGAAGTAAATGCTTTCTAAGGTCCTTTAACTCTAAAATTATGTGATTTGATGATCTAAATAGTGGTCTCGAATGCAATTATATCCCATCCCATTCCCTTTTATTATTTTTTGGTCTGATGAAGAGAGAATTCCCATACACAGAAGGATCTTATTCCCTGGGAACTCAGTATATATACATAAAACATAACTTATTAACCTTACACTCCAACCATCTTATAAGAGAGGAGCTTTATATATACAAGTGATTAAAATAATTCCATGCACATAATACTCACTATATACATCTTTACTATCAGCAACATTTTATAAATGAAGAAACTGAGGTCCCAGAATACTTAAGTAACTTGTCCAATATCACAGGTTTGTTTGTTTAAGATTTTATTTATTTATTTGCCAGAGAGGGAGAGCACAGGCAGGGGGAGCAGCAGCCAGAGGGAGAAGCAGGATCCCTGCTGAGCAGAGAGCCTGATGTTGGACTCGATCCCAGGACCCTGAGATCATGACCTGAGCTGAAGGCAATGCTTAACCCACTGAGCCACCCAGGCATCCCAAATATCACAGTTTGTAAATGGCATACCGGCTATTAAATCCTAGTCCTGTTTGTGTTCTATTGTGATGTCTTCCCACTAGAACTCAAGTTAGATTTCTGCCTTAGTTCGGCTGAGTTGCCCAGGAAATAAGATCCATCTCTGTGTATGGGAATTCTCTCTTGTAGGGTTTGAAAAAAAATATTTTTATTACTATGTCAGAAGGTGAATTATTGAAAATGAAAGTATAAGTTGGAGGCTAAAGGTAACAAATTAAATATTTTTATAATCCAATTCAAACTCTTCTCTTATAAGGTGGTTAGAATATAAGTTTGATAAGTTATGTAAAGTCTGGCATATTGCAGACACACTAGAGATGTGGCTTTTCTTTCAATATAGCATTTCTTGAGAATTCCTAAGTGTTCTGTTTTACATTTTTGTGTCAGTCGACATCAGAGAGTCTCATTCAGTGACTATATCTTAGTATGGCCTTTCTGTTTTGACCACACTAGGGTTTTCTTCACCTCTATAAATCTCGGCACATACCTTTTTGCTGTTCTCTTCCACTTCTCCTTTATCACAAAGCTTTTAGGTTTTCTTCCTTTTCCCTGCTAAATTTTTCCATTCCTTTTCTATTCACTGAGAAATCACCAGTGAAAACCCCTGATGTGACTTTATTTTATTTTTTTCCTTTTTTGCTAAACTATCTACTAAGCTGTAACAAGATACTGGGGACTTCCAGCCTCCTTGATGTGAAGCAAATGACAGCTTTGGGATGTCAGTTTCTGTGGCCCCTGGATATGTGTAATAAGATACATTATATTTTCCTCCAACAAATCCTGTGAAGAGTAAATTCTCAGGGCTTTGGTTTTAAGTGGCTTGTGTATAACTTCATTTTTCACCTTTGGCTAGAGCCAGGAACTCTCACAAGGATTGGTGATCAGCATAATCAGGAACAGAGTGTACAAATAAGTTCTACTGAGCTCAAGGGTGGAGAGGTAGGTGGGGCAGGATAAAGCATTTAGCGAAACATCTGGCAATCTTTCAGTAGGAGTAGATGTTACAAAGAAGTGTCTTGAAGGCAAACCTCTGAAAATACGTACCTTACCCTACACGTATGATATTTTGTTTTGACCTTGTGATAATGCAAATATGTAGAGGAATGTCACTACAGTTAAGTTATTTCTTAGAAAAAGGATTTGGTATAATTTTGCTATTAAAAATAACAGAGCAAAAATCATTCCAAGAATATTTTGGTGATGCTGAAGATTTAAATTCAACATAATATTGTGGCACCATTATGACTGGAAAGTTAAATTATTTTTTTTAGAATGAATGATAATAAATTATGTATGTTCATTTATTTTCTAGATTTTCATTTTCAACATAAAAAATATGTTCATCTTTAAAAATGTTAAACAATTAGGAAGATAAAAAGGAAAAGTGAAAGACAACATCCTTATACCTTCTTTCCAAAGAAAAGTTCATGTTCATGTTATCCTCAGGCTCATGTTATATCAGGTGTATTGCAAAGTACTGAAAGTATAATGCCAAATATGATATGATCCCTGTTTATAAGGAAACTTAAAAGTCTAATACAACTCTTAGCTGTGCAATAGGTACCATTAGGTACCATGATGGAAGTATATGCATGATACAATGGAGAGCTTGGTCACTTCTATCTGGCAGGGGTAGAGGAGATCAAAAAAGGTTTGAGGGAGGAAATGGCCATTGAGTTTAGTTGACTTGAAGATGTTCCACATTATATGAAAGCAAAAATGGGCCTAGGCTGCTATAGTCAGGGGCTGGGCTGCTATAGTCAGACAGATACATGAGAGAAAATTATGGAGGTCTTAAGTAACTTTGTGTTTTCTGAGAGCAATAAGCAATGTGTTCTGGCTGATGAGTTGCAGAGGGAGGAAGCTGACAAGCAGTATGGAAAGTTATAAAGGGCCTATTACATCATACTCAGGTATTTTGATTCTAAGTCTGTAAAATGAGCTCATGGAAGGATTTAAACAGGGAGTAACATAATGAATTTTGTGTTTTTAGAAGACCATCTTGGCTGCAATGAGGAGGATGAATTCAAGGAGTAGGAAACTGGATGAGTTAATAACTAGGTATTTTGCAGTAGTCTAAGCATGAGATTAGAGGCATCTGAACTGAAGTATTATGAGAATGAGGAGGAGGAATTAGATGCTGAGGAGGTACAGTTTAAAGAATTGGTGACTGGTTACGAGTGGAAAGACAAGGAAAGAAAGAGCATAGGTTGACTAGGTCTCATTGGATGTCATGTAAATGGTGCCGCTGAAAACTGAGATAGAAGTTACAGGAGGAATGGGAATGATGATGAATCCAATTTGAGTTTGGAAGAGGAGGAATGTGGAGTTGCAGTTGTCCAAAGACACTTGTATATGCTGCATGTGGGGGGCCATGTAAGGATTCTCAGCTCCATTTGTATATGAGAATTGTTGACATTTTTGTAGGAATTAAACTGTCTGAGAATGAGCAAGATCACTGAGGATGTAAACAGAAAATGAAGACTAAAAGCCCACAGGAATGGAGTACCAAGGAGAGAATCTTAGGCAATATACCAAGGAAGGGGAGGGATGACTGAGAGATTTCAATAAAAGCTACAAAAAATGAATGATAGACAGTAGTAGAAGTGGACCAGAAGAGAGAGACATCAAGGAAGGCATGAAACAATAACTTAATGTGATATGGAAAAGTCAAAGGTAATAAATAGTGAATTTAAAAAATAATAAGCAATAAACACTGCAGAAAGTTCAAGTAAATGGGAAATTAAAAACAATTTATTGTTTTAGCAGTAAGGAGAAAAAGAGATTATTGGTAATTTTTGATAGCAGGGGTTTGAAAGGACCATAGTTAAAAAAGAAAATAAATACTTTGGCACTTTTTAAAAAAAAAATTCTCTCTTTTTGAGAAACCAGCTATAAAGAGAAAAGATAAAGTGTCAGGTGTGAGGTATTGTGAGTTTGTATGAATGCACTTTAAAATCATTTTTTAAGATGTGAGATTTTAACTCAATTGTAGCTTGAAAACAAGTGTAGCAAAAGCACATCACAGTACTAATATGCCAGGGAGAGAGAGAGAGAGAGTAAAATCCCTGATAAGCTAAATTCTTACCTAAGACTACATGTAAACCTATCAAAGGAATATGAACACCTATTTGGGTTTAGGAAGAAAATAAAAACTCTTTAATGATAAATTCAAGTTCTACTTCCCCCATACTTACATTCATTATAATATTCATATGTTTCTAGCTTTTTAGCTTCATTTCCTCATCTAAAGCATAAACTTTTATTGAAGTGTCATAGCATAAATTGATTCACATGATATCTAAATGATTCAACACATCTATAGTGCATACCTACAAAATATCAAGTGCTATGGTAGGCATGGGAGACCTTTTTTTTTTTAATTGAAGTAGAATGTTACATTAGTTTCATGTGTGCAGCATTGTGATTTGACAAGTCTATACATTACATTGTGCTCCCCATAAGTGCAGCCACCATCTACCACCATACACCACCATTATAATACCATCCATTACATTTCCTATGCATTCCTTCCTTCCTTTGACTTACTCATTCCCTAGCTGGAAGCCTGTACCTCCCACTCCTCTTCACTCATTTTGTCCATCCTCCCACCTGCCTCCACTCTTGCAACCATCCATTTGTTTTCTGTATTTATGGAGAGACCCTATTTTTAGGTGCTTGAAGAAGTGGAAGGGACAACTTGAATCAATTATAAGAGAATGTTATGTAATGCTACTGGATATGTTTAGGAGACCACAGAAGCAACAGGGATGAATAAGTTACTGACTGCATTTACTCATGTGGGTATTTTTGAATGAGATGACATTTGCTCTTGTCTGTAAAGTGGAGTCCAACTTTTCCAGGCAGAGCAAGATGGAAACTAGTTGTGAGGACTATATGTGCAGAGATAAAAGCACATAGGTAAGAACTAGTTTGGTGCAATGTATTAATGAGTAACGTTAAGAAAGACAAGAACTCGGAGGGAAAACAGGAGGTGTGAATTTTGGACTGGAATTTTGAACAGGATATGATCATTTGGGGAATCATCAGCAGATGTTCCAAAGACAATGGCAAGGTAGATTATTGGGTTGAGGAATAGTTAGTCCTCAAAGGAGGGATATATGATGGAGCACTTGGGCAGATGAAGCTAAAAAGTAGGACGGGATCCTACTATGCATGTTCATATATAGCATGCTAAGAAACTTTTTTTTTTCCATTAAGGAAGAGATTAAATTTATACTTGAGAAAGTTCACCTTGGGGGAAGAGTAGAAAATGTATAATTTAGAGTGGCTATTCCTGAGATATTTCATTATAAAGAAATAAAAGTAGTAAGCAGTAAAACACGAGAGTCTTTCTACAATTTCATAAGGAATTGCCGTCTAAGTGCAAAGATTAATGTGGGATTTGTTGGGATGATAGGAAAAAGGTTTAAAATATTCAGATCTGGAAGGAGAGTATTAGTACTCTGGCTCCATCACTTACCGGCTGTGAAAACCAAAGCAGATAAGCAACTCTTAGGTACTGCATTTTCTAAAAATCCAAACAAGGATTAAAAATAGTGCTATCTTGACCTGATACTGTATGTGGAAAACCCAAAAGACTCTACCCCCAAATTACTAGAACTCATACAACAATTCGGTAATGTGGTAGGGTACAAAATCAGTGCACAGAAATCAGTTGCGTTCTTATACACTAACAGTGAAAATATAGAAAGGGAAAACAGAGAATAGATTCCGTTTACTATAGCACCAAAAACCATAAGATACTTAGAAATAAACCTAACCAAAGAAGTCAAGGATCTGTACTCGAGGAACTACAGAACACTCATGAAAGAAATTGAAGAAGACACAAAAAGATGGAAGAGCATTCCATGCTCATGGATCGGAAGAATAAACATTATTAAAATGTCTATACTTCCCAGAGCAATCTATACTTTCAATGCCATTCTGATAAGAATTACACCAACATTTTTCAAAGCATTGGAACCAACAATCTTAAAATTTATATGGAATCAAAAAAGACCCCGAATCACTAAGGAATTATTGAAGAAGAAAAACAAAGCTGGGGCATCACATTACCTGACTTCAGGCTTTATTACAAAGCTGTGATCACCAAGACAGCATGGCACTGGCACAAAAACAGATAAATAAACCAATGGAACAGAGTAGAGAGTCCAGATATAGACCCGCAAATCTATGGTCAAATCATCTTTGACAAAGCAGGAAAAAATATCCAGTGGAAAAAAGACAGTCTCTTCAATAAATAGTGCTGGGAAAATTGGACAGCCGCATATAGAAGAATGAAATTAGACCATTCTCTTACACCACACACAAAGGCAAACTCCAAATGAATGAAAGACCTCAATTTGAGGCAGGAATCCATCAAATTCCTAGAAGAGAACATAGGCAGTAACCTCTTTGATATCAGCCACAGCAACTTCTTTCAAGACATGTCTCCAAAGGCAAAGGAGACAAAAGTGAAAATGAACTTTCGGAACTTCATCAAATTAAAAATCTTCTGCACAGCAAAGTAAACAGTCAAAAAAACAAAGAGGCAACCCACGGAATGAGAGATGATATTTGCAAATGACACTATAGACAAAGGGCTAGTATCCAAAATCTATAAAGAACTACTCAACTCAACCTCCAAAAAGAAGATGAACACATCAAAAAATGGGCAGGAGACACGAAGAGGCACTTCTCCATAGAAGATATACAAATGGCTAACAGACACATGAAAAAATGTTCAGCATCACTAGCTATCAGGGAAATTCAAATCAAAACCACACTGAGATACCACCTTACACCAGTCAGAGTGGCCAAAATTAACAAGACAGGCAATAACAAGTGTTGGAGAGGCTGCGGAGAAAGGGAACTGTCTTACACTGTTGGTAGGAATGCAAGTTGGTGCAGCCACTTTGGAAAACAGTGTGGAGATTCCTTAAAAAATTAAAAATAGAGCTACCCTATGACCCTGCAATTGCACTACTGGGCATTTACCCCAAAGATACAGGTCTAGTGAAAAGAAGGGCCATATGTACCCCAATGTTCATTGCAGCAGTGGCCACAATCGCCAAACTGTGGAAAGAGCCATGATGCTCTTCAACAGATGAATGGATAAAGAAGAAGTGGTACATATATACAATGGAATACTATGCCTCCATCAGAACGGATGAACACCCAACTTTTATAGCAACATGGACTGGACTGGAAGAGATTATGCTGAGTGAAATAAGCGAAGTCAAGTATCGCATCGTTTCACTTACTTGTGGTGCATAAGGGATAATACAGAGGATAGTAGGAGAAGGAAAGGAAATGGGAAGTAGGGTAATTCGGGGAGAGAAACGAAACATGAGAGACTTTGGACTCAGAAACAAACTGAGGGTCTTGGAGGGAAGGGGGCAGGGGGATGGAAGAATCTGCTGGTGGGTACTGAAGGCACATATTGCATGGAACACTGGGTGTGGGGCATGGGCAATGAATCTTGGAACACTGAAAAAATAAAATAAAATCTAAAAATTAAAAAAAATAGTGCCATCTTAAAAAATTTCTGGATAAGTCAAATGAAACACTACAGCATACATGGTACCCTCAGGAGTTGTTATCAGAAGCTGTGTGTCCTTGGGTAAGGTAGTGCACCCCTCTAGGACTCAGTTACCTATCTATAAAATGGGGACCATACTAGTATCTATTCATAGGGTATTATGTAATATGAAATAATGCATATAAAGCATTTATCTTAGTAGTTCCAGGAGTGTTAGCAATCATTATTTTTTTAAAGATTTTTATTTATTTATTTGACAGAGAGAGAGAGAGAGAGAGAGAGAGAGAGAGAGAGAACACGTGAAAGAGGGAACACAAGCAGGAGGTGTAGGAGAGGGAGAAGCAGGCTTCCCGCTGAGCAGGGAGCCAGATGCGGGACTGAATCCCAGGACTCTGGATTCATGACCTGAACCACTCAGGCACCCAGCGATTATTATTAATAGTGATGCCATTTTTAAATTATATTTCATAAATGAAACTCCCTAATCAGGATATAAAATTGACTCAGTTAAATTTTACTGTATATATACCAATAGCTTTATCTATGTCTATCTATCATCTATGTCTATCTATCATCTATCTATCATCTATCTATTATCTATCTATATTTGACTTTTTAACTGCTATATGTTGAAAAATTGATGATATTCTGGAAATAGCTTATACATTTTTGTATCTATATTCCTTTGAAATTATAGGAAGAACAACACCTATTTACTTTTAGAGAGGATAAAAATATCCAATATTTGAAATAGACTCATAAGACAAAGAAAACCTGCATTTTCTAAACAATGAATCTTGGAACACTGAAGAAATAAAATAAATTATTATTAAAAAGAAAGAAAAAGAAAACTTGCATTTTCACAAACACTGAAAAATACTCTTAACTCATGGAATCTTGAATATTCTCCCACTTGAGCTGTATTATGTGCTGTATGTGAGGAAGAAGGAAACAAAGAGAAGTTGCTAAAAAGACATTTAAAATTTTAAATAATCCAATATATATCCAAAATATATCCAAAAGTCAGATATCCAATCAGCAGTATCTCATGATTAAAATATATTAGAAGTGATTTCTGAGATACTACGTAGTTTGTCATCAGTGCAGTGCCCTTTGTCCCTGAGTCCTGGTCAAGAGGAAGTATACAATGTGTGGTGTTAAGCACGACAATTTAATACCGGCTCAGCCAGTGGTTTTGTAAAAGTTAGTTAAAATCTCTGTGTTTTTCCCAGGGCACCTTGGTGGCTCAGGTCACGATCCTGGGGTCCTGGGATTGAGTCCCACAGTGAGCTCTCTGATCAGCAAGGAGTCTGTTTTTCTCTCTCCCTCTGCTCTCCCCCCCGCACTTGTGTGCTCTCTTTCAGTCTCTCTCAAATAAATAAATAAATAAAACAGTAAAAAATATAAATCTCTGTGTCTTTCCAGCTTTTATTCTGCTTTCTATTTCGGAGTCATACTAATAGATTACATTTGGTAACATATGTTTCATTTCTCCTAGGCTCTGGAAAGGGAGGCATATACAACTTCCCCTTTCTGATTCCTATTGAAGAGTAACTGGTCAAGTATAACAACTCTTCATCTACAAAGTTTCTCATACCTTCGAAGGAATTTGTGTTCAAAATTTGACCTTAGCACTGTAGCCTTTTATAGTATAGTTATAGTAAAAGGATACAGGAAAAGGGTGTTTTTTTTTCTATATATATCTTATTATTCCTAAGCATGTTTATATCATTCCTTGCCCTGTCCACACCTTTTTCTAAACATGCCTCAGGAGACAGAATAGGGTTTCTCTTCCAAAAAATAAAACCACAATAAAGCCAAGCCAAACTGAAGTACCTCACAAGCAGCTTATTTTTCTTATTTTAGGGCAGGGATTGTCCCTAGAGAGAGACCTCATTATGATCAAGGCACTAGGAATAAAATTTGGGGATATTAAAGCTATAGTTAGAAAAATAGAGGGAAAATAGCATCCAAAAAAAAAGTTTCATTTTTTATTTTCTTTTGTTTCGGGTATAGAATTTAGTGACTCATCATTTCCATACAGCACCCAGTGCCCAACACAAGTGCCCTCCTTAATCCCCACCACCCATTTAGCCCATCCCCACACTCTCCTCGCCTCCAACAACCCTCAGTTTGTTCCCCAAAATTTAAAAAATAAAGGAAACTGTCAACTCCATGGCCTTCCATCATGGAAGCCAGGGTTCCTAGGAAATGGCAGTATCTGCTATAGAAAGCCCGGAGGGTTGTGTTTTTCTTGATCCTGAGATAAAACAAAGAGATTGTGAATATTGAGAGAGGGAAGCAGGGAGGGAGAAAGGAAAGGAGGAGGAAGGGAGAGACGGGGAGAGAGAAGAGTGTCAGAGTAGAAAAATTTCCAAGATAATCCATTGGAAGGGAATTTTTAAAACTTTGTTCCTTAGCAGAAGATATCATATACTTCTTTCATCTTTCATCCTAGAGACAACCTTAGGAAGGATGATCTGTTTACATTGATATAATTATTATTAAATAATATTCTAATTCCTTAAGACCATGCCCTCATTCCACAGTAAAGATTTAAGATTATTCTTTTTGATCCTTTGGGCAAATGATCAGCACTTCCTTTGTGAAAGCAGGTTTCTTAAGGAATAATTTGGTTGACTTCCATAGTTGTTCTTTTCCTTTACCTCCTTATAATTTATAATTTGGCCAGGGAAATATCAATTATTAAAAGGAACAACATTAAAAAAATAGTTTATGCCTGGGGTGCCTTGTTGGCTCAGTTGGTTAGGTGACAGATTCTTGGTGTCAGTTCAGGTCATGATCTAAGGGTCTTGAGATCGAGCCCCATGTCTGGCTCTGCTCAGCTCAGAGTCAGCTTGAGATTCTCTCTCTCCCTTTCTCTCTGCCCTTCCTTGCTCTCTCAAATGACTACATTAAATACTTTAAAAAAATAGTTTATGTCTTTCAGATGTGTATGAATATAAATAGATTTTAGCAAGGATAGATAGGCTATACAACAGGTATTTATATATAGTCAACATACTCATTCATTCAACGTTAATTCCATCTGATGTTCTAGGTGCCAAAACTGATGTTCTTCTAGTGCCTAAGCAGACCATAATAACCTTCCTCAAAAGGAGCTTACTCTCTATGGCTGTAAACTGAAATAAATGAGTAAGATATATAATATATTTGATAATAATAAGATATATGAAGAAAAATAAAGCCATCACCACAGTGGGTCCACATATGCACTTGTACTTCTGAAATGTAGAACTGTCCACCTATTTAGGTTTCTCAAATTACACAGAACTTTCGAGAGACTTAGGGTTTGGAGAAGATGTTCAGCTTAAGTTGTATTCTGCTCTCTGATCTTGTTCTTTTACGTTCAGCTGATTTGAGGTATTCTTAAGTTTAATGCATTGAGAAGCCAACAATTTCCAGGAAATTTAAAACAAACTACATAGGCAAGCTACTTGAAGGAAATAGGGGAGAAAGCAAAACTTTCCAATATCTGTTTGTGTTTCAGAATCTCACACAACTCAGTGACTAGAGACCAGTCCAGTAGATCTAGACGATTAATGTGGCTGAGTCCAACTTCTGCTGTCAGAAATCCTGCTGAAAGGTTTCAATATATTTTTTTAAAAAATGACAAAGTTCTCTGTGCCTCTGTAAAAATTACATAGTTTAAGTCATATTAAGTTTTCACAATTTCATTCTTCGTTCATTTACTCATTCCAATATGTATACAGCCTTTATGAGCCAGCCACTACTTTCGGTGCTAAGAAATAACTGGTTTACAAGACAGACAAGATTACTGTTTTCTTTAAAGATTTTTATTATTATTATTATTTATTCATCTGACAGAGAGAGATCACAAGTAGACAGAGAGGCAGGCAGAGAGAGAAGGAAGCAGGCTCCCTGCTAAGCAGAGAGCCCTATGCGGGCCTCCATCCCAGGACCCTGAGATCATGACCTGAGCTGAAGGCAGAGGCTTTAACCCACTGAGCCACCCAGGCACCCAAGATTACTGTTTTCATGGGGGCACCTGGGTGGTTCAGTCATTAAGTGTCTCTGCCTTCCACTCAGGTCAGGTTCCTGGGGTCCTGGGATGGAGCCCTGCATCAGGGTCCCTACTCAGTGGGAAGGAAACCTGCTTCTCCCTCTCCCACTCCCCCTGCTTGTGTTCCCTCTCTCACTCTGTCTCTCTCTGTCAAATAAATAAAAAAAAATCTTTAAAAAAGAAAAAGATTACTGTTTTCATGGAATGTACCTTCAGTAGGAGGGAGGAGATAGAGGAAAACAAACACATGAAAGCCATGAAAATATTAATAATCTCATTTTTAAGAAACATATGTAATGGGGTTACGTATTAGAAATGAACTCATGGAGCTCTTCCAAGGATGCACATTTAAATGGAAAGCTGAGAAGCAGGGAATAGCCTACAAACAACTGCTCTGAAGATTAATTAATGCGGGGTAGAGGCAGAGTTAACTCCAAAGGTACTAGGACTGGGACCAGCTTGTTTGCTTCAAGGGCAAACAAAGACCGGGGTGTGTAAAACACTTGAATGAGGAGAGAGTAGTTCAGAAAAAGATGAAAGAAGTAGGTAGAGTCCAGAAGAAAAAGACTCTTGTTGAATTTTAAGTGCAAAAAAAGTTATTGGATGTTTTAAAGTTGGGAAATAACAATCAAATTTCAATTTTGTTAAAAAGAGAAATCTGAACTTTACCAAGAGTGATTTGGATTTTATTCTAACTGTAAAGCAATCCATTGAAAATTTTTAACAGAGATGATTATTAAGGGAAAACAAGATTCACTTTTTAAAATATATCAATCTCAGTGCCTACTGCATGATTTTTCCTTATTTTCCTACTAGATTGAATTTCAAAGGATAATAATCACATTTTCCAATTCTATCTTTCCCACTTATCATTCCCCACTCAGAAATAATGAGTAACACAAATCTCTATACCTAGACTACATTTCATAGAGGGCTTTGCTGAAGAGGACATTAACTTATAACTCTTTTTTTTTTTTTTTTTTTAAGATTTTGTTTATTTGACAGTGAGAAGCACAGCTAGAGAGGGAACACAAGCAGAGGGAGTGAGAAAGGGAGAAGCAGCAGGGAGCCCGATGTGGGGCTTGATCCCGGGTCTCCAGGATCATGACCTGAGCCAAAGGCAGTCGCTTAACTGAGCCACCCAGGTGCCCCAACTTATAACTCTTGATCATGACCTCAGTTCCCAATGAAATGAAACACAAGGGTGTGAAGATTGATCAGGTTTTTTTGTTTTTGTTTTTGTTTTTGTTTTTTTGAGGTTGTTGTTCTCCCTTTGTTTCATTTTAGTCACAGCGCTAGAGGCTACATGTACCTGAGGGGTTAGGGGTTGGGAAGGTCTTCCTTGTCTGATATCAGGCTACTTAGATAGACAGCTAACTTCCCTAGGTGATGGGTTCACTGTTGACTCAGTAGAGCCTCTGTAATTATCACAAGGCAAACTTTGTGGGTGCGTGGCATTGATTATTTAACTATTCAAAACTGAGATCCATCCTGGATAAATTGATCATTGGCCTGTTAGCTATTTTTGCAGAGCTAGAAATCAAGTGAACTAATAAAATCCTTAAAAAAGAGGGACTTTCAACCAAGAAATCCCCAAAAGGAAACAGTAAAATGACCAGTTCTCATTATTGATATGCAATTTTCTTTTCAGAAGAAGCACATATGGAACTCCGTGGTGAGGTGTTTTGCAAAAGTAACAATAAATTAATTTCATCTCTTCTCTGAGGTGAAAAATTGTTCCTCATTCAGGCATTTGCATGTCTTTTATAACTCAAATTTTGACAGGAAGAAGGTTATGCAAACAACCTTATAAAGATAAGGGCAATGCATAACTTGATTCCTTGCTAAGTCAAACTGAGGGTGTCAGGGTTATGGAAATAGGCGGGGCATGTTAGGGAATCCCACTGTGGAAGGGAGGCTTGGCATTGAGCCTTTTGACAGCGGTTCTGAGGACAGAGGGAGTGTTATCCAGCCCCTGTTTACTGTTGTTCTTTCCCAGAACCAGCTCTTCTGACTTGCTGGTGGAATGGATCTAAGAGAAAGAAAAATCGAAATCCTGCCTTTTCCTCTTTGTTCCCTGCAGGGCACCGGCCTCCCTCTCCAGTTTGGCGTCCAGTGGCCCTGAGCCTGCTGACCCTGTGTTTGGTGCTGATGATCGGCCTGTTAGCCCTGGGGCTTGTGTGTAAGTTGCGCTCCGACTTGGGGAAGGACTCTGGTTCTAAGATTTGTCTAGGATGAGAAATAGTTGTTCTGGACTTTTTTTTTTTTTTGGACTTTTTTTTAAATTTTAATTCTGGAGCCTGTGGATAATTCAATGTACCTTATTCTATCTTTTTTT
>PITA01025156.1:0-24910 GCA_004023965.1 Spilogale gracilis
TATCAATGATACTTGCATGTTCGAAACTACAGTAATAAAGGCATTTTAAGCAAGATTTCTAAAAAAATTAAGTTAAGTCATATCTGCTAAATATTATAAGAGACTGCTCAGAAAATTTTAAGGAATTTTCACTTTGCAACTTTAATTTAAAACTTAAGAACTGATTTAGACAGCTTCGGATGGAAATATAATAAAGACATATCACTGGGGATTCTTGGTAGTGCAGCCTTCAAAATGTTTTTCAAAAGTTCACAGAATTTGGTATGCAAGTCTCAGCCCCTGCTCCTTAAACACCTCCTGTTTTACTGCCCACATTTAGGCACTGAGGCCCCAGATATTGAATATTTTGGGATCTTTAGCTTCTTGGCTGCTAAAATACAAACAGGGTGTAGTTAGTGAAGTACAGTGTATGATGGGAGAACCTCAAACTAAACTGCCACCAACATTCACAAAAATGTTTTTCAAAGAAAGGGAACCATCGCTGAAACCTCGAGTTCAGGACGGATCATGTGAACACAGTTCGGTCAATGGAGTTCAGAGAATCCTAGTTAAAATAAAAGAATATACAGGACATGCTATTTATATTCATAACAGTAGGAAATCCTTCCCTAACGAAACACGGGTGTGAAAGGTGGGGTTGCTTTGAAAATGATACACTTTCATTGTTGAAAACATATCTTACTAGTCCTTCAGTTGATAATTGTGAGATGCTCTGAATTTTACTACAATTCACATAACTAAAGAAATGAAAATGTGTATGCTAAGGCAAGTGCAACATTTTCTTGCCCTCCTGCCCTCCTACTCTCCCCACTCCATTTTCAAGGGAACAATAAATCAAAACACTATGTACACGGGGTCCTTCTTGTACTGCATTATTCAGGCAAGCCCTAGCCTTCCCTCCAGGCAGTGCCCCTGCCATCGTCCTCGCCCCCCATCCCACGGTGCTGCGTCCCAAACCAGGTTCTTGGACCGTAAGGCAGCATGAGCCACTTCTGCAGCTAGCACACACCCGGTGATGATGGGAGGATTGGGGAGGGTTGGGGAGGAGTACCACTGTCCTGCCAGAAATGACAGAGATTCCAAACAATCGGGGGGCAGCTTTGGGAGTGAGGCTGGAGAAGTGAACTGAACTGAGTCAAAGGGAATAGCTCTGTGCTGCATCCAGTAACAGAACGCATATTCTAATGTCATTATAGACGGGAGAGATTTCATGCTCTGTGGACTAACTTTACAATGTGCCTGGAAAAGAGAGAGTATTTGGTTTCACTGGCATATTTCAACAGAGCTAAGTAGGGTGAGAGCAGAAGTACAACTGGCATCAGCTTTTCTGACATCATTATTAGTAAGTACAAAAGCATCAGGGAAGTATCCTTCTAGAGCAGGAGAAAAAGTATTTTCCCCTTCTGGGTCCTTATCTTAGAATCTAAAATTTAAGTTGGAGAAGAGTCAAAATGCTTCCTTTGTGCTCTGACCTATCTGAACTGTTGCTTACTTAGATAAGATTTCAACATTTTCATTATTGATGGGATTCCCATGTCTTTGGTGGAGAAAATGTTTTATGATCGAAACTGGCATTTATTATGTGCAATCTCATGAGCAAGAATGCCACTAGTTCACAACAGGAAAGTTCTAAGCTAGACTGGGATATACTTTCTCTTTGGAAATGAAGGAAGTGGGCTTGATAAATAAATGAATGCAAATACAAAAGCCTGGACAAAAGAAGCTCTGTTCTACCCCCATCAGGCCCTTGAGAAGCCACACAGTACCTATCAAATCATAATAACCAATCATGAACTGTTCTCCCGAGGAATGTCAGGCCATAATTCAGTCACATAATCCATAGGAGGACAAGAAAACTGTCTTCTAATAACAGCTTTTGCATCGGATTCAGTGACATTATCACGTGGATTATGTGAGTGGTAATGATGGACTGAAATGTCTATTCTCATATATTCTGTGGGTTTTTCCGAGTCAGACTGTTGAACTTGCCCAAATCTAGTGCTCCATTTTCATTTCCTCAGCAGTCCTGAATTTAATCCCACTGATTTTATGCTTTTATCTCCATCAGGCAAGGACTAGAGAAAATTAAAGGCATAAAATTTAAAACCACCTCTTTTTCCTGTTTTAAGAGGAAAAAAGTGGGAAATGCCTACCCTGGAACAGAAAATGGAAATTACTGATCAATTTCAAAGCTGTGTGTTTCTCTCCCCAGAGCCAGGTGGGGGGTTTTATGCTTACTCAGATTTTCTGCCCTTCTGCTCTATCAGCATATATGCCTGTATCACCTTCTTCACTTTCTATCTACTTTTACAGCCTTAAACTTCACCACAAGTGAATTTCAGGTCCCTTCCAAGTTATGGATCTCTTTGCCAATAAGGTGCCTGGAAAGGATACAGCATTCCACGTAGAGAATTTTCTCCATAGTCATATAAACCAGATTTTTTCCCACTTCTGCTGCTCAGTCTAAGGTGTCAGGGTATGTAAACTGAATTATTATGGATCCTTGATGGAACTGTACTTCTGGCAATTTTCAGTAATTTCAACTCTTTTTTTTTATCATTTGTCTAATTAAACACTCAAAAGCCTACGGTAAGCAACTGGTTGTAACCGGGTGTGGTCCTGGTTCTGCTGATATGAACCTGGTTTCCTCACTCATAAAACGGTGATAGTACTATTTCATAGTGAGTGCTCAGCAAACGTTAGTACGTATTACTATGCCTGTGTCTTCTGGGGGTCCCAGAACAGCACTACATTTGACTTTGAGTCTTCATTTGGTATTCCTTCCAGTCTCTCTTCCTGCTTCTTTCCTCTGTTCCCAGGGTAACTCTTGGGCACTCTTGTATGTCATTCAGCTGATAATCTATCAACCCATGTAGCTTTAATTCCCATCCAATATTCTGATGTTTTCCAATTCCAGTTTCTCAACCTTGACCTCTCTATAGTTTCAGACACCCATACTCTTCCACTTCAACACAGCAAGGTCAAATTATGTTACTGTCTTCTATCCTTTTGGCAGAAATGGGGACTTCCACAGCTTAGATAAGAAGCATGTGATCTTGTCTTACTTTAATGCAAACATTGGTCTGTTCTCAGAACTAAATCCCTCCTAAATCTCTCCCATGTTGAGTAATTCAACTAGCAGTACTGGCCAGGGAGGCACTGTCCATTATTAAGAATCGCCATGCTTTATTTTTCTTTGAAAAATTCCAAAAATTATTGGGTTAATTTATATGTAAAACATTTTCTTCCTCCATCTAACCCTGATTTCACTTGTCATTTGGGATGGTGTCTTGGGAAAAGCTCAAAGCTACACTCTCATAATTTTTAAATCACCTTTGAAAGTTGACCAACCAATGTAGTGATCAGCTACACTGGCTGGTGCCTAAATAATATGAAAAGAAAAAGAAGAAAAAGAAAAAGAAAAAAGAAAAAGAAAAAAAGAGAAGGGAAGAGAAAGAAAAGAGAGAAGAGAAGAGGAGAAGGGAAGGGTGGCTCAGTTGGTTAAGCGACTGCCTTCGGCTCAGGTCACGATCCCGGAGACCTGGGATCGAGCCCCGCATCGGGCTCCCTGCTTGGCGGGAAGGCTGCTTCTCCCTCTCTCACTCCCCCTGCTTGTGTTCCCTCTCTGGCTGTGTTTCTCTCTGTCAAATAAATAAAGTCTTAAAAAAAAAAAAAAAGAAAGAGAAAAGAAAAGAAAAAGAAAAGAAAGAAAAGGAAAAGAAAAAAAAAGAAACCAAGGGAAGAGAAAGTAACATATTTTGGTCAGTAACTTTTCCCAAATTCTCCAATATTTTCAAAGTAAGTATTGTATTCTCTCAGGGTTTATTCATTATTGAAAGACTATTATTTTTATCCCTGATAGAGATGGTCAAGATTGTGTAAGTTTGAGGATTTCAAAGAACTACATCTGGGTAGAAGGAAAATGATGTCACATTAACAATTCAACACTCAGGGACTTCCCTCATCTTTCCTTCATTCACAAAGGTAAAAGATCACAGGGTCTTGAAACAATCAATACAGCTGTCTGTATGGAACTAAATGTCTTTACATTTAGGACCTATGATATTCTAATAGACTCTCTATTCCATCTGAGTCTGACCAGTATATGGGGATTTGCTGTAGCAATGAAGAATGTGCTGAGTGTCCTTTGTTTAGGAGGAAACTGCTCAAGCACTATAATGTACCTGCAAGGCTAATCTGGAAAGATTAAAACTCTTTGTTTTTTAACGTTTCCAAGGTACACCTGCAAGTTTGACCAATGCCTATTAAGTTCCACCTCACAATAAAAGCTATGTCAATTGCCGTGTAAAGAAAATTTTGAGAAGAGAAAGTACAGAAGCGTAATGTCACATCTATCACGGCCGCTGGAAGGTCCTGCTACAGCAGCCAGGCCCCCCTTAACTGGGTCTCGCCTGCAGCAGGGCCAACTCAGACCTCAGAGTCCGTAGAGAGAGGTGCTGGCCACTTCATAAGCTATTCCTCTTTCTTTTACCATATAATGTAGAAAAAGAAAACAAAGTTGACCGCATTTTTGGCCAGACACTACTATATAATGTATCATGTAAAACCTTATGGATCTTGATTTTGGCACTTCCACTGCACGCTTTCAACGTTTTTTCCTGTATTCAGCAGACCTGACAACTACATTCTCTAATATGCCACAGACATTCCCATCAAGCTTGGCTGCAAATTAGGTCCCAATGTCCGACTGTATTTTCTCAAATCGGTGTGGCACCCTTATCGTCTCTTGTTTTGTTCTCTTCAAGTTTCCATAATTTTTGTTTTTCTATGTTTGTACATCCCTCAGCTTTTGCTTGGGTGGCCTTGAATCTGAGCAGCTCTGTGGGTCTCCTGGCCACACAAGCTTGGGTGTATAGCCTGTGCAGCCTCTTTCAGGTGTAAACCAACAACAACGACATGTTTGGGAAACTAGTGTCATGAGGGAAAGCAGTGACAAGCTAAAACGATCACTTTAAAAGGTGTTTGATCTCAAATTGAAACCCAGACTCACACCTACAAAACAAAGTTAACTTCGACACTTGACCTATTCTCATCAGACTTTAGGCTCCCATTACTTTCTTGATAGAAATGTTTCATAAGAATTTTTTTCCTACAAAAATCATTTTAGAATTGCTTGCTTTTATGAGTGACTGATAAGAATTTCAAACCCATCAGTTCTTGAAATGTGTTCATGAAAAAGATGATATAGATACAGGCTTTCAGTCATGGAATAAGTAAGTCACAGAAATCAAAGTACAGCAAAGAGAATATAGTCAGTGACACTGCAATGGTGATGTACGGGGGGGGGGGCGGGGGCAAACGGTGGCCGCTCACCACACACTGTGCTGAACAGAGCGTAATGGGTAGAGTTGTCAAGTCATTGTTGTACACCTGAAACTGATATAGTATCGTGTGTCACCCGCACTCAAAAAAAAGAAAAAAAAGGAAAGAATATTATATAGGCACCTACTCTGGACTCCTGGAAGGTGATGGCGCGCTCCCAGGGATCAAAGACTCCCCAGCCAATGCTTGCTTTGCAACCTCCAGAAGAGAAGCCCAAATCACCTCCTTCATTTATTTTTTTTCTTTTACACAGACTTAAGGAATCAGCCACCTGAACATGTTTACTAGCTGTCCCTTCTCAACAACCCTTATCTACAGGAGCATATCTCCGTTTTCCAGCTGTATTATAATATTGAATTACAAATACTTCTACATTTTTCTTTGAACTTTATCAAAATAAATAGAGACAGAAAGAATTAATTAACACACAGGGAAATACTCAATATTGATTGGTATCTTCACCATTTCCTCTAAATGGAAATTGATTTAGGCCTCAAAGAGCCTAAAATCTTTCACAGACACATTCCTTAGTGTTCCTCTCATGTACATTTTAAATATTGTTACTGCCCCTGCCCCTGGGATTGATATACCTCCTCTTTCAGTTAGAAAAGCATCAGGGCACCTGGGTGGCTCAGTTGGTTAAGCGACTGCCTTCGGCTCAGGTCACGATCCCGGAGACCTGGGATCGAGCCCCGCATCGGGCTCCCTGCTTGGCGGGAAGGCTGCTTCTCCCTCTCTCACTCCCCCTGCTTGTGTTCCCTCTCTGGCTGTGTTTCTCTCTGTCAAATAAATAAAATCTTTAAAAAAAAGAAAAAAGAAAGGAATCAACTTTCTTCCCATCACCACCCTTCCCTGTAGACGGCTACTACAAAGAGAGGGACCTCATCTGTATCTTAGCGTTATCTAGTTTCACACAAACTCATTATCCCTTCATAAATTTTTTGTCTCTTATCTTATAAAATCTTAAATCATACCCTTAAAGAACAAACTTTACATATATTATAAATCAAATGAAGAAGTCTTTGTCTGAAAGGAATTAAACTTTGTCTTTCAGGAAATCAAAAGCCAATGTGTCATTTTTCAGCCAGTTCTTCTGGTACCATCAAATGTCCATCATTCACAGTTAATACAAGAAAATAAGCAATAGATTACTGAATATATATAAGCAAAGACTACATACCACTTGGAAACATCTTTCCAAGTTCTCTAATTCTACCCTTCCATAACTCTTTAAATTTTACGTAGCTGAGAACAAGGCAAAATAAGTGTAGCAAACAGACATGCAAATTCTTTCCCTTAGTAGTTCAATTGATTTCCCTTCCTCCTTTCATTAGAAAAAGCCAAATTCATCGGCATTCCTTTATTCCATATAAACGTGTGCTTCTCCTTTCAGTGGTTATATCATCTGCCTGGTTCTCTCAATAATGAGATAAATAAAATCCTTTACATGTGTTCTTTTTTATCTGTGCAAGAGTTGTGATTTTCCTTTTTTTTTTAAATCATTTTTTATGATTTAAATCAAAAACAATTGCCAAAGCCATTAAAAAGACAGTTTAAATCCCACTGTTATAGATTCCAAAAATTCTTTTTTTGGTTAACAAAAATTTCTCTGCATTGAATATTAGTTAAGTAAATGAAAATCTATTCTCGGTTGTGGTGGTGATATATTTATTGTGGTGAAATCTCACCTGCAATGAATATGGGAACTTCTCTGTGTAAGAGAACATAATATATGAGTTCTACAGTTTAATAAGAAGCAAAACTACTAGGTATAGACACACTGAGGAGCTGGGAAATAGTAGAGACTGTCATTCGGGGACTCAGCAATCTGCTGCATGAATGTAATTTACAGTAATTTAACACCCTTGATGGAATAAGGGTTTCTCAAGCAAACCATTCCCATTCTCAGACCTGGCAACAACCATGCTCCTTGTAACACCATTTGCTCTTTCTACAATATACAAATTCACAGTGGACCTATTATTAAAACCAAAAGCAGAGCTAAGAACACGTTTGCTTAAAAAGTGTATATGGAAAGCAGCTAACACCACATCATTTTTCAAATGACCACAACTCCCTCCAAAAGTGACCAATTTTTCTCACTCCTTTGCCCTTCTTTTTAATGTAATTCTATTCTTAGGTTTCACAAAGCAGAAGGTCGACACTGAATTTCTTTTATACCACAGAAAAAGGAGTGAGCAGAAAGTACTGTCTTAATAAAAGAACAATTCAGCAGTTTTCATTTCTTCCCTACTTTGAACTGTAATTTAGTGAAGAATGCTTCATGGTACTACATAAATACGGCAGTAAGAACCCAAAGCAGTTTATATCAATGAATCCTTCCAGTGTATTACGCAAAAGACTTAAAATGTCTACATTCCAGATATTTAGCTTAATGTTCTTTCTCTAAAAAAGTCTGCAAAGATTTTAGCTTTTACAGATTTTCTTTGTTGTTTTTCCTGAAATATGTTTATGGTTTTTAAGATAGTTTAACGACCGAAGCTGCTTGTCCTTGGAATCTAAAATGTGCTTTAACCAAGCGGCCAGCTTTAAAAAAAAAAAAATCACTGGAACGAATGCTTAATTTTTATTTTAATTTCATTTTCCTTTCTTTGGTCACAATTTATAGAAGAGCAACTGAAATTTTTGACAAGAAATAAGCTTGTGTCATTTGTTTCATTATCTTGGACCTACAAATGGTGAGAAGAAATAGCTACTACTTCTGACCCTTGACAATTTTTGCTAATGGTCTATAGGGTACAAATGGACCTACTTATCTAGTCTGGCAGTTTGGTTATTAGAACTCACCTCGTCTTTGCCAGACGGGGGACAAGAAGGAATAACGGACTTCTTTTTAGTCACAGTCCCAATAGGGAAGAGGAGAAAAACTAGACAAACTATGTGCCATGAATTGCTTTGTTGCTGAATACCATACTCATGGAAGCAATACAACTGCCTGTATCAGGGTCGACCACAAATACCATTTTCAATCAGTAGAATTAACAGAACTGTCAGTTCGGTAGAGGACGTGGGTGTCAGAAACCATCTAACAACCCTTCTGCCCTACAGCGACAGGGGCTATCAGGGAGTGCACGTGGCACCTATTCAACACACGTTTGGGGACCACAGGTTTATGAAGAGGGTACATTCTATAGGTGTTTTTGTGAAATGGTTGTATGAAATAGACAATGTTTTTACCATATGCCCCCCCCGCCAAAAAAAAATTTCACTTGCATGATGGCTCTGATCTTAGGTGTAGCTCCCAAAGGCCTAATAATCCATGGAGCGACTAAAACACTAGATACGATTTTTTTAAGATAGTAGAGAAAACATATTGCAAATGAATGTCAGTACATTTTGTGTTCTTTAATAACTTTAGAAACCAAGCACCATTTCTAGTGATGTTCGCTATGTGTAGTTTCTGAGCTAGGAGTGCAGCTTCTCCGTGCTGTCAACCTCCAAGAACGTCAGATGTTTTGATGTGAAGGCCAGTTGTACACACCTGATCTGAGTTGGAGGTTTCAGGCTTAAGGACAGACATTATATTTATCAATACGAATGCTGATATTTAAAGATCTCTTGTTCTAACAAACTGTACTCACAAGCAACATAACATATAAATAATCATTGATGGAAATCATATCTTGGTCCCAGTCTTCCCATGTCCTTTACTCTTTAACTCAGAATACTTGTTATGACTGATCTGGATGAAGTTCTAGCCGTTCTGACTGGGCTAGAGGTTACACAAGTGCAAGCAGTTAAGGAAGGACACCTCTTTACGGACAAGACCCCTTGAAGCAAATGAAACACTAGTCAGAGACCCTGAATATAAACATCCTCTATAACTTCCATTTATTGATCGTAAGTTACTCTTTGGCATAGACTCTCTGATATTTACTTTTGCATCTTTAATGCATAACATGATGCTCATACAGGGCACTTTACTATTTGTTGTACCTTTGACCTCTCACATATCAATTAGGAGCACATTTTCCAGTAGAAACAGCAACGTAAGAGCTGGGCAGATGAACTGGTAGAACACTTAACGGTAATGTCACATGTTCTTCCTATAGAAAATGTGTTATAACCTCAAAATACTTATTGAAATCCATACTTCTCCCTCAAGAAAGGTCCACTTACTCATGAACAAATATAAAACCCCAATGGGATGGATACACGTAGTATCTAACGAGGAGGCTGATTTGTGCCAGTCCCACAGAACTGAGCCCATTATTTTATATGTACTCCTTACATATTCTAAAGTAATATATTTAGTTATACATATAAATTATGTTCAGCATTCTGTATTTTCATGGCAGTCATTACTATGCATAATAAAAGTTTTCTTATAATAGCAACTAAAAATTAAAGCAGCAAGAAAATAAGTTGGAAATTTTAATGTTAACACCTCTGAAAATTCTTTACAAATATAAGCATTCTTCACTACCGAAGTCTATAAGGTTGCTGAAATCCAATTGCAAAAGACACCCTGTTATCTGAGTCTATTAGGTCCCTGAGTTTCAGGCAGTGTAAGTTCTGATAGCACCGTGTGCATAACACAGCACAAAGTTTAGAAAGTTATTTTTCTATTGTTTGTGAGATGGATCCATTTTTTAGGCATCTCAATATTTGTTAAACTATTAAATCAAAAATAACTGTTCAAATATAATTTTGCATAAAAGACTGTCCTCATAAAGGAATTAATTGCTAACTTAATACACCATGACAATTAGTATGGATTCTGGCAAAAAAAATGCTAATGGGTGGTAACGAGTCCTGAAGACCAAGAACGTTTGTGCACAGGGCTGTGATCACACGGAAAACCTCCGGGGCGGGCCCAGAACAAGAGGAAGCAAGAAAACAGGTCCCCTGGGTGTCCTGCCAAAAGGGAAGGAGAGTTGAACTGAGTGAACTAGTCCTAAATGTAGGAAGAGTTTAAAATCAACAAAAATGTTAACGGAAAGCCTGTGGGAGGCAAAGGCCAGTGACTCTAAATACTACCATGCCCCCCCCACATCCACCCACACACATAGAATCACAAAATAGAGGATTTAATTCCACACAGGAATGCCTGTGGTTTCTCATATAAGTGGCAATCCAGTCTACTTAGGAAAAGCAAAAAGCAAAAGCAGCCTTTCCAGCTGGTCTTAAAAGTAAGAAAAGCTACTGGTTTCTAAGATATGAAAGGGAATAGAAAAAAAAGACCCTATAAGAAAAAAGGAATGCCTTTCAGAAGAAAATATGCAACACTTCAAGACCCAAGTGAAAATGGAGCAGACAGAAGCGTGACCTCCAAAGGGTAGGAAGAGGCAAAGGCACAAAGAAATGTGAGGGCAAGTATCTGGAGGAAAGTGAAAAAGCAGACAGGGACTCGTGTGCACCAAGTGCAAGGTGAGATTATCTCACGGTGACAACAGCAGAGCCGAGGGGTGACTCATCACAGAGTCGTGGAAAATATCCACACGCGGCATCGCTCGGGCGGCTCAGGAGAGCAGGTGCGGCCAGGGCAGAGAGGCTCCCACTGCTCAGTGTGGACTCTCATCCAGACGCAGCCCCGGCTGGAAAGATTGTCCCAAGACTCAATTTAAATCACCTTCCAGAATGTCACTTAATACACCAAAAAGGAAAAAAAAAATTAAAACCAAGGATATATATAAAATCCAGGAATGTAATTTTAAAAAAAGCCCTTTCAAACCTGAGGTGTTTCTTCATTTGTCCATTTAGGATTCTGGGGTTTCCACAAACTTTCCGCAATTTTTCCTCAAGACGTCAGATGGAAAATCCCAAACATACAGAAAGTGGTACAGAGTCATCTGACCGTAAGAAATAATTAACCAAATGTACTGTAATGTGAAAACTGACCAAATGTAAACCAAAATTACATGAAGAGAGTCTCAGCTGTCCACCAAGGAACGAGCTTTTTTCAGTTTTTAACAGCCCCACTGACGTTGGCACCCTGGTTTGTGGAAACTGTAAGGCTGAGGACCATCTGAAGATAAAGGCTCCAACTTTCCCCATGATGACCAGAAGCAAAACATTCGAGTTGGAGAAAGAAAGCAGGGTAGACACAAAAAATGTGTGCCCTGGCAGTTAGTGGGGGAAAAGAAAAGAAAAAGGAATCAAACCAAAGTTCATAAGGCTAAAATAAGGGTGTCTATTACTCCCTGCATTTGAACTTGGTTTAAATAAAACCATCACCAAATGTAGAACAACTCCTCCATGAAAACAAAACAAAGAAAAATCCTGTGATCTGGACACAGTTCCTTTTCAAAATTTTCAGAGTCAGGCTTCCACTCACTAACCGTTTCGGTTTACCCAGGAACTTTAAGAGAAAGCAGATGTAACCTAAATACAATGACTGCAATACATACTGCAGTTCTCCTGGTATTGCAAGCAGTAAGCCTCAGGTCTGTAGGGGACCAATTTGCAATTCTGATCTGCTAAAAGAGAAACATTTTCGCATTTGGAGTCCCTTTTCTGGCTTCCTCTCTCTATTCTCTCCACATACTTGGAAGGTAAGCAGTTTCAGCTTGGAAATCAGAGCTCAAGAAGAGTGCGGAGTTCGTGCACACATGCGTGCACACACACTTACACTCAGAAGTCTGTCCCTAAAGCCGCACAGTAAGACCGACACAGGAAGTGCCACACGTGAGGCCCCCGAGCTCCCCTGGGGGGACCACCCACTCCAGACACAGATGAGACATTCCTCTGTTCCCTGCAGTGTGGGACATCAACTGACTAGAGGTTACCAATCTTTGGCAAGTTATGAAGAAATCAGAATAGAAGTGAAAGAGACTTTGGACTTCTCTCCAAGAGGAAATGCCCACTTTAAAACAGCTGCAGGCCTTTTTTTTTTCCCCACCAACAACTTGAGACCAAAGGTGCTTGAAATTCTCCATGATCAGTTTTCGAAGACTCCCATATTTTTGGCTTCAGGGTTATCTAGTTTGTAGTTTTCTAGATTTATTCCATCTTTCAAGTACTGTTCACCTGAACAAAAAAGTTACTTTCTTGGAAGAAAAGAAAATAAGCTTTTCAGCTCAAAGTTTCTCACTCTGAATTCCCAACACATCACTTTTCAGTCAGAAGGGGGTGGGGATGGGGTGGACACGAGCAGAAAGCAGCCGCACTGTAGAGAGTTCCGTCACGGCGCAGGTGACCACTCTGTTCCATCTGGCGATTGGGCAAAACCAACCCGAACCAAAAGCTCCTAGTGTGGCCAGTACACTGTGATTTTCATATTGCTGAGGTTGGGGCATTACTGTTGAATCTAGGCTTCTTACGCATTTGATACACCAATTAAAAATACCATTGGTTTTTAAGCTGTTGATCGATCAAAGAGAACCCCAACAAAAGTCAAGCCCTATCCATAGTGAGTGTGCAGAGATACCATCTACTACTGCCCGGCCAATGTTAAGATGGGAAAGAGAAGGAAAAAAGGAAAAAAGAAGGAAAAGAAAAAACAAGGAGAAAACAAAATAGAAAATGGAATGAAAAGAATGGGCCAGGGCAGAAAAGGAAAAAAGGTCTTTGCCTACCATATACTAACTAAGAGATATTACAAAGTCTAAGACACAAGAAGAACAGATATTCCAAGAAACTATGAGGGAGGGTGGAAAAGTGAGTGAGAGAGTGTATGTGTGTACCGACTTTGTTAACAAGAGAAATGGCATCACAAATTACCGTGAAAAATCAAAGTAGAAATTGGTGCTGAGAAAACTGCCTCCTTTTACGTAAATAAAATTAGATCCCTAACTCACATCATCTACAAACCACACTGCAGGGAGCAAAGATCAACCCATGAAAAGTGAAGCGAATAGAAATAACAGCAATGGGGCGCCTGGGTGGCTCAGTTGGTTAAGCGACTGCCTTCGGCTCAGGTCATGATCCTGGAGACCTGGGATCGAGTCCCACATCGGGCTCCCTGCTCGGCGGGAAGCCAGCTTCTCCCTCTCTCACTCCCCCTGCTTGTGTTCCCTCTCTGGCTGTGTTTCTCTCTGTCAAATAAATAAATAAAATATTTTTAAAAAAAAGAAAGAAAATAAATAACAGCAACAACCAACTGAGGCATTAGGCTGGTAGGAGACCAGCAGAGGCAGTCTAAACTTCTAGCAGGAGACGAGGGAGTGATGGGGAACCATGCAGCCCTTCGCCCTGCTTCAAGTGGCAGCTCTCATCCTGCGACCACACACTACAAGCATAAAGAAAACCAGTACATTAAAGAGAGAGTGCAAGCACATCTCGCATCAGTGGGACCAGCTCTGGGCGGCTGACCTGTGGATCTCTGGTGATGTGATGAAAGAGTAACCTCTGCATTTGGAAACTCCTGCGGACTGAGCTTTCTGTTCTTTGCAGCCGTGAATGGAAGTGCAGGATCAAGTAAATGCTGCATGCTCACAGTAATAAGACAATGCCTACTGCTGTGTTTTTGGAAATGTCTCTTAATAGATGAACAAATGTGCTCCTGATTGTAGAATAATCAAAATGCATTCTATACTCAACAGTGCCCATTAAATATTTAACAGAGAATCTGACTGTCCTAGGGAGACATGAGAGAGAGTTGTCTACCAGGCAGATAGGATACGGGGAGTCAGAGGCGACCTGCTCCTTCATCGCCCCTTGCTGACTCAGTCGCTGCTAACCGGGGACCTGCTGGCGTTCCGTGTCGGATCACGTCTGGAAAGAAGAAGGATGATAGAGGAAGGTCTGGACCTGGACTCGTGTGACAGAATCAAGCCATCCCATCTATCTTCTGAGATCCTCAAACTCTGTCCCCGGGCACATCTGATATCAGAAAATCACATTCGATACCCTGCAAATGCCAACAACACACGGCTGATAACAGAAACTCTGGTTTATGTGTTTCACCCAACAACCCCACAGTGTCCCAAATGCCCGCAGGGGCCCACCCATCCCTCAGATAAGCTCTTGCAGACGTTTTTGTGAAGCTGAGAAAAGCCTTAGATTCAGTACTACATACCAAGTTGTTTTTGTTTTTGCTATTTTCCCTTCTTGAAGTATAAAAAGAAAAAAATACACACAACATTCAATTCTATGTCTAAAAATAAGCAAAACTGAAAAAGTTCAATTGCTCATGCTAAATTATCACGGGGTATACTGCACAGAATGTAATAACAGCAAAGGTGCTTGTTTCCATTTTAACACCTTCTTTTTACTTGATTTTCTGGAAAAAATAAATGCACCCCGTAGGCATGTTACCTGTGCAGTCTTACTTCCCAGATGAATTAGATCACCTAAAAGTACTGAGCCTGTGGACTTTTGGTTCCAAACCTACATGTGAATGAATAAATGCCTCAGGTACTTTAAAAATAAAACTGAATCTCAGTTGCCTCTTAGAAACAAAACTGGAAACTATTCAAGGTTCAAAAAAGGAAAATTAAAACAAAACCAAACAATATGCAGCCTGACTACCAGTAAACCCCAGTTATATTTTGGGCTATATTATTTCCTGGGCCTTGAATTATTCTTCTACATCATTATTGATCTGCTTGCTCTAATAATGAAATATTTTGCATCTTAAGTGATAAGTACTGCATCCCATACACACACAGAGAAAGAGATGAAATAGTTCCTAGTAGGCATGTTACTTCCTAAATACAAATATACCCCAGGTATTATTCATGGAAGACTTAGTCAAACTTTAAGTAAATCTATGGTTGGCATAGTTTCTTTATATCTGTATTTTTTACAAATATTACAGTAACACCTTAAAACTGACCACACATTAGGCTGCACCAGGCGAAATCACCGCAGTGGAGACAGTAAGAAACAGTTGTGAGCAATGTTTCAGTGACTACACCATTTATGTCAGAATCACTTTACTAATACAGAAATAAGGAGATTTCAGATAGCTTACAGGAATAGTAATAAAAAAATTATTTAGGAAAAGAACAACCTTAATCGTTGTGAGCCTATGGCCCTTCCGTGTTCTCCTGAATTAAGAATGGGTTCTGGAAGCCCACATCCCGTACACTGTCGTTGTTGATTTGGGTATGTACATCTTCCATTGCAAACCTCTTCCGTCAGCCCTACGATTAATAGTTTACTCTCTAGGGCTGTGTTTCTTTTTCATAAAGTCTCAACATTTCTTTGGAGTGAGAGAAAGGAAAAAAAAATGGGGGAAGCAAAAGACTTTTTCAAGGAAGAACATAAACATGAAACAGGAATTAGCTGTGTTCAATGAGAAAATCCTTCATGTAAGAAAATATTTGTGGCTTCAAAAGGGTAAAGATTGATTCCAATTAAAATGCTGATGTCCTAGGGGCACCTGGGAGGCTCAGAGGGTTAAGTGTCATACTCTTGGTCTCTGCTCAGGTTGTGATCTCAAGGTCCTGGGACTGAGCCCCAAGTCAGGCTCTGCACTCATTGGGGAGTCTGCTTGTGGATTCCCTCTCTCTCTCTGTCTCTGTCCTCCCCCTACTCATGCTCTCTGTCTCTCTCCAAAATAAATAAATAAATATTTTTAAAAAGTTTTAAAAGCTGGTGCCCTTTCGATTTCTAGGACTTAGGAAGTCTTAACAAAACTTCACTTGCAAGTGATAACAGTTGGATGGTAACGGTAGTTATGATCTAGCAGTTTAGCTCCAAATATATTCTACTCAATCCAGTTATGGGCAGAAGCATCATAACCAGTACGCAGAGTTTTGCACCTACTGTATTTTTATTCATTCTAAGATGGACATTTCAACACCAATGAAGGAGCTGGCAGGTGTGATAGCTTTTGGTCCCATGGCGATCAGGGCAGTCCCACGGCCTGCACATACGTAAACTAGGACACAAAGGTTTCTTGTGCCAAGACATATTTAAAAGAGTTCCTATAGTTTTAAAATAATTCCAAATGATAATAAAGTACTGTGTCATAGCTTAAATGGCAGCAGTATTTTTCTTTCTTAGTGCTATGTTTTTAACATTCAATGGCACTGAAGATTAAGTGAATACAGGGCATAAATACAATTCAGATACCCAATACTTGTCTATGAGTGGTGTTTCAAGTTGCCTAACAAACTAAGTATAAAGCTTTGCCACTAGCCATCATGGCCCCACACAAGAGAATCCCAAATACTAGGCTTTTCTCTCACTAGCTACTATTCTTGCTGTCCTGCTGTTTAAAAGAAACTGCCTGTGGTGCCCTACATACCTGTGCCATCTCCCACGTTCAGTGTTTTCTCACGTTCTCTTGCTAGGACCCAATACCTGAACACTCTTCTAGATTTTGAACCTTTATTTATCTTCAAAGTCCGTATCAAATACCAACTTATATAAACAATTGTCTCTAATCTTCACATCTGAATTTGTTCTAACCCCCACCCTGGGAAACACTCCAAATACTGTCTATATGATCCATACTTGAGAATTATAAACTGAAGGTCTAATGTTGGAATTCAGCTGGTGGATATGGGTTTTGTTGCTCTATGTCATGTTTTACCCTTAACTTGAGCAACATTTTTAAAAAACTCACAAAAACCCTAACTTTCAAGTACTGCGTGCCTGGCTCTTTAGCCATTTGAGTTTGCAATTGTTACCTTATCAAACTAAGGGTATGGAAATCTCTTATGGTAGGAACTCTATCTTACGTATTTTTCCAGACCCATAGTTCATATTTTATGAACAGAAGTTGAGATGCGTATTTACTTTTAAAAATAATGTTAAGGCTTTGGGATGCTCTATAAGATTCATATTTAACAAAAATGTCTTGAATTACACCGAACTAAGTGCATAAGCTATTTTATGTAATGAAAACCATCATGAATTTTTGTCTACCTTATGCTGATTGTTTTGTATTTGCTCATTTGTTTTGCTATACATTTAAGACTCAAGGGAGGAGACAAACAATGAACAGTTGTTGTTTTTTTTTTTTTTAATTTCAATAGAAACCACACTACTACAGTTTGCAGAAATAAGGTACATGTTATGGAGTTTGACCACCAGTGGAATTAATGCTTAATTCAAAATGGAATTTAACAGAAAACTATAAGGAAAATGACCGTAAGAAGCATTCTGTCTTTCTCTAAGTTTAGGTCAATTAAACAAATCAGTATTGAGCACCTACTGCATACCTGCATACTATGGACTTGGGTCATGAAAAGGAAAAAATCATAAACAATCATGGCCTCCACCCTTGGAATTTAGCATAATTCTTCCAAAGAAAGCATGCAAAATCCATTCAGCTGGTATCAATCCATATGATCAAGTGTTTAAAAATTCTTTTCTTTGGAAGCTCTTCTTCAGTAAACAGCCTTGAATATTAAGTAGTCATTTTGTCCAAACTATTAATTAATGGGAACTTCCTAATCTTATTCAAAGAGCTATAGAGCTTTTTCAGGGAGTTTAAGAATAATGGAGGAACCGGTAGGAACTAGAATCACGTAGGTCAGTGGTTCCCTAAGTGCGGTTCCCAGACCAGTAGCAAAGCTGACCTCAACCGAGAACTTGTTAGAAGGGAAAATTCTCAGACCCCACCCAGACACACTGAATCAGAAACTCAGAAGGTAGAGGAGCAATTTGTGTTCTAAGAAGCCCTCCAGGTGATCCTAATGCACACTCAAAGTTAAGAAGCAGTTACGGAGAGCAACCCCTGACCTATTGACAGATTGCAGAAAATATAAGAATCTTTACAAGGCCATTCAGTCAAAAAGAGAAAAAGGTTTTCTGTTGCCCAATTAAATATTATTCTACCATAGCAGAACATAATATATATTATTTGCCACTCTATATCAAAGTGTAATTTTGAGCCATGTGAGAAAGCTTAGAGAAAGAATTATTGGCTTCAGCTATCTTCATTCTCCCTTTGCTTTTTTTCATTTTTTTATGTTTCTATTTTTTAAAGATTATATTTATTTATTTGACAAAGAAAAACACAGCTAGAGAGGGAACACAAGCAGCGGGAGAAGCAGGCTTCCTGCTGAGCAGGGAGCCCGATACGGGGCTTGATCTCCGGACTCTGGGACCATGACCTGAACCAAATGTAGATGTTCAACCACTGAGCCACCCAGGCACCCCCATTTTTTTAATAAAGATTAATTTTTGAGAGAGCACGTGCGCGCGCGTGCGCACACACACACACATGGTGGGGGTCGGGGCAGAGGAAGAAGCAGGCTCCTCGCTGAGCAGGTAGCTTGACTCGGACTCAATCCCAGGACCCTGGAATCATGGCCTGAGCTGAAGACAGACGCTTAACCAACTGAGCCATACAGGCACCCTAGCTTTGCTCCCTTTTTAAACAATTTGAATCTCACTGGAGATGAAGATATTTAGGAAAATTAATTTATTGCTAAAGCCAACATCAGTTGCATGAATCCCTCCGTATATCAAATAGCACATACCAGGCATTATACCACATATGCTCATCTCTTTATTATCTGCCTGCTTCTCTAGGCTGTAGGCTCTATGAGGATAGAAATTTAATCTTCTTTATTTACCTCATATCCTCAAATGCTTAAAACGTTGTCTAGCACACAGGAGGCACTCAAAAGACACTTAGCTTGAGTCAATGAATAAATTAAATTTGACCTGTACTCTCACTAAACTCCAGGATCTTTTCTTTAACTATAGTGCAAGTTATTAGAGACTCAGGCTTAAATAACTTTTAAACCCATATCACCCAGTGTGGTGTGATGTATGTTTCCTGTCTAACAGTCGACAATGTTTGTGTGTATGTATAGAAAGCCAGATAATAAATATCTTCCGCTTTGTGGGACTCTATTTCCACCACTCAACTCTGCCTCTATAGCACGAAAACAACAATAGATAATATGTAAATCATGGACGGGGCTGTATTCCAATAAAATTTTATTTACAAAAACAGGCAGTGGGCCGGACTAGACCTGTGGAATGCAGCTTGCTGATCCTGAACAAAGCAACAGAAGTAACAACTGTTATTAGTTTTACATTTTAAAATCTAATTATGTTGAGAGATACAAACAAAGGCCATAAGAAACTTTCAAATATCTATTTTTAGAGAGAGCACATTAATGTTTGTTATTTAAAACCTATACCATATGCCCTAAGAAAATGGAAAAAAAGTTGTGGTGACTTACTTCTTACATCAATTATTCCTTTGCTTACTTATTTTCTGTAAATTGGCCAATACAAAGTTCATTCCTGTATCTTTTTATTTACGTTTTAATACAGAGATATAATCAAAGAGGACATTATGGAAAGGCTGCCTTCTTCATTTTACTGACCTATACAATTCAAGGGCAATGAAGATAGTAGTAAAATGGTCATAGTTTATTAAATCCAAGTTTACTCTGGCACCCCAAGGCTAAAGTTAATCTTCTCCATAGCATAGAAAAGGGTTTTAATAACAAACAGATATATCACTTTATATTTTTCTTTTTAAAAAAGAATACTTACTTTGTGATTATAGCCACAGGAAGACAGACCTGGGCCTCCAACCACACTGTGTGGTCCCATGAACCTCTACAGCTGACATGGGCAAGGATAAATCACGTGGTTCTGTTGTTGGGAGAATTTCCTTTGGAAACGGAGGGAAAGGAGAGAGCCAAAAGTGGAAAGTGACCCTCTCAAGCATTATTCCATTGCCAGAATCACCGCTATTGTTACTGGCATTGATTTCTCCAAGAGAGAATGAATTACTTCCCTGCTGTTGACATATCAGCTGACTTTAAATTTTTTCTTTAGTTTTATGAACTCAGAACAGATTTCGCCCTCTACTCTCTTTGTATTAAATGCAATCATTGAGCGTGCTGGTAAATATACACTACACTAGAAAACAAAGTTAATATAGTCATGGCCCACTTTATAAAAGGAAAGAAATGCTTCTTGCCCCCACATGCGCCTGCAACCTGATTCACACGGAGGAACAAAGAGAACCAGGCTGAGATAGAAACACAGCCATCACCGATGTGCAGCCCTCATGTTTCTCCCTTAGTTTCTTTGGCTGCAAAACCGGGAACTCATTTACTCATTCATTTTCCCCCTTCCCAGTAATCATACTTCTGCCAAATTCTAATTAAGGGAGAGATAGGTGTTTTCTTCTCCTTGGCAGAAGAAATCTGCAAGCAAATCTCTGGAAATGACTGTTGTCTAAAAGATCTGACCTCTTCACTTCTCAAACTGTTGACAGGCTCCATAAAATAATTTTTATAAAAACATTTGTAACCTGTGAGGCACCTCACAACTGCTAACATATTTTATTTCATAGTTTGAGTCTTTGCCCACTCTAAATCATAATATTTGATGTATTAGTTCAAATTTTATAGATATAAAGAAAAACAAGTTTCAGTAGGAAAATGACCTCTCTCACGGATAAATAGATTAAATGTTGTCCATATCTTAACTGTCAGCAAACCTTCAGAGGCACTGACCAGAGTGGAGGCCAATTTGGATGGCTATAAAAATACGTCAAAGGAATTATCTCTAGTCTCTGGGGCTGCAAAAAATAACATCAGCACATAATTCTTCCCACTTCTCCCTCTCTTGGGCCCTCCTCGTCTGCCTGTGGTAGCATATCTACTCCAAAATAGAAGTATAGAAAAATACAAATATCGACCGTACTACACTAGATAGAAGAGGTTAAAGGGGAAGAAAAAACAGTAATGGCCCCTCCGAAGACTTCCACATCCTACTTCCTAGATCTGGTGAATATGTCAGGATACAAGGCAAAGGAGATATAAGGTTGCAGAAGAAATTAAGGTTACTAGTGGTTGATCTTAAAAATAGGGAAATTATCCTGGATTATTCTTAAGTGTGTTCACTCTAACTACAGGGCTCCTTAGAAGCAGAAGAGGGAGGCAGAAGAGTATGGTCAGAGAGAGACGTGACTACAAAAAAGAAGCTTCTGAGAATGAAGAAATGGGGCCCTAAGCCAAGGAATGTGGGTGGCTTGTGGGATATGGCAAGAAAATAAATTCTCCCCTTGAGCCTTCTGAAGGGAACAGAGTCCTACTGATACCTTGATTTTAGCCCACTGAGACCCGTGTTGGAATTCTCACCTACAAAACCATAAGAGAGTAAATCTCATTGTTTTAAGCCAATAAAGTCATGGCAATTTGTTACAGCAACAATACAAAACACAGTATACATACTTTTTAAGATCTATTTATTAATTTAAGAGAGAGAGCACACACACGTATGGGAGGGAGAAAAGGAAGAGAGAGAATCCCAAGCAGATTCCCCACTGAGCACAGAGCCTGACATGGGGTTTGATTCCACAACCCCAAGATCATGACCTGAGCCAAAATCAAGACTCAGATATTCAACTGAGCCATCCAGGAGCCCCATAGCCATTTCTGATAGTATTAATTCTCACATAATACTATGAAGCAGGTACCGTTATTCTTCCCATTTCACAGATGAAGACAATATAATAAGAGAAGCTGACAACTTGCTCAAGGTCACAGAGCTAACAGGTGGCAGAACTAGGATTCAAACTCAGGTAGTCAGGCTCCAGTGCCCACACACTTAGCCGGTACTTTCCACTTTGAGAGATACAAGGTTGCAGAGAACACCTTAAGGACAACCATATCCTGTGGTTAAAATGTGAAGTTTTGTGGTGGAGAGTCACTGAAAAATTAAAGATATCATGTGGTCAGAGGAGATGAAGTGGTTTGTTATCTAATCTGGAATATGGATGTAGCAGAATAGTGTCATAAGGGAGGACAAGAGAAAATCTAATTTAAGGCCTTAATGAAATTACAAAAATAGACCGAATTAAAAAAAAAATACAAACCCTTGTAAGATCTCTCAAGACTAGTCAGACTTTCTGATTTCTTCCAGGCCATCAATCTTACTCATTTGCTATAATTAACTTCTGTTCCATAGCTGGTTCCTATCAAGTCGGCCCTGCTCACTCTCAAGTGTCTTTATCTGCGCCCCCCGCCCCGCCACCAATGTCTTTGCCATGACCTCCTGCATCTATTCTACTCCTTGAGTAAGGGTCCAGAAGTGGATACTGTGCTGAAGAGCAGACACAGACATCTGGGTTTAACAAGGGGGACTTGTCATCAAAAGATTTCTTACTCAAGGATAAAAATGTCAAATCAGAAAAAGTTCATCACAGAATTGAAAATTTTATGCTTTTCTCTCATGGCCAATTAAATAAAATAGAAACAACAAACAAATACAAGAAAAATAATTCTTGGGGCGCCTGGGTGGCTCAGTCGGTTAAGCGACTGCCTTCGGCTCAGGTCATGATCCCCGAGACTTGGGATCGAGTCCCACATCGGGCTCCCTGCTCTTCGGGAAGCCCGCTTCTCCCTCTCTCACCCCCCTGCCTGTGTTCCCTCTCTGGCTGTGTTTCTCTCTGTCAAATAAAGAAAATCTTTAAAAAAAAAAAAAGAAAGAAAAATAATTCTCAATTTTAGAAAAAAGATCCCATTAAAATTCAAGTGATCCTGGTTAATGAACAACAGCTTATTTATTAGATGGCACCTCCTTCATTATATCTCAGTACCAGCTTAGTCCTGTACATAACTTTAACTTAAAAGTATATATTACAATGGCTACTGAAATAAAACACCAAAAATTTTTTTTAAATTACATGTTTAACAAATGCATGGCTCTATAAAGTATTAGTTTGAAAATGAAATTTTTCTTTGGCAGAAAAATTGGGGGGAGGGGGTATATGCCAAAGTACCAAGTTTACTTATTATACCACAAAATAAGCAGTATTAAAACAGCAATCTTCAGCTGTGCTTAAGAAACATAAATTTTCTATCATAAAACAATGTTATTTTTTCCACTTGGCAACTGAAATATTTCCTTGCTTTTTGATGAACAAAGCATCAATCCATTTAACAATATGGTATATCATCATTCAATTTTTTAACCATTCACTTACAATTACAACTTAAGCTCTTAAAAACGATTTTGCAATATTCATCTATGTACCACCTTGAATAAGCTAAATTCTTCTGCTTTAGTTCATTAGAGTAGCATTAAGGATGAAGGCATTCTTGTGGCATGACTGCTTCACAGCAAAGATGATGATACTCAATACCTGCACTGAGTCTTGTTGTCATGGGGACCATCCCAGAGAAACCACTGAAATGCCAGAATCTCAAACTCCCTAAAACACTGGCTTATATACTTGGAAATCAAAACTGCAGTAACCATTTTTATTTTTTATTTTTTTTAATGCACAACCCATCCACACACACACACAAAAAGTACTGACTTCACTCTTTAAAAAGTATTGAATTTCCTTTGGATGAAAAATTCTGAGGCTCGAGCACAGCAGCCTGGGGAGACTGTGCTGCCTAGCAGGGAGCCATGGAAACAGAAGCACACATCAGGAGCCTGCACGAAAGCTGGCATGCTAAGACGGTAACTGAGAAGTCTGGCATATGTTTTTTATAGCTGCTGTGTCCTTGTTTTATTTCTGTTGGTATTTTGAAAGCAACTCAGCTAACTTCATCTTTTCCTTCAAGCTTATCAGAAAATCACCATCAAAACAGAAGATTTGCCCAAATGATAAAAGCAAATGGTATCAGAAATAAAAATTCAAGTGGGAAGAAGGGAAGAGCTGACTCCCAATTAGGTGGAAGTATATGTGCACATTTTATCAGTTCCAGTTTCACTGGCCTAGTAAACTCTCACCTGTCCTCAGAAGGGTGACAGCCAGACTACTGAGGAAGATACCTGGAGATTGTATTTTCTTAAGAAATCACATATCATGGGCGCCTGGGTGGCTCAGTGGGTTAAAGCCTCTGCCTTCAGCTCAGGTCATGATCTCAGGGTCCTGGGATCCAGGCCAGCATAGGGCTCTCTGCTCAGCAGGGAGCCTGCTTCCTCCTCTCTCTCTGCCTGCTTGTGATCTCTATCTGTCAAATGAATAAATAAAAGCTTAAAAGAAGAAAGAAAGAAAGAAAGAAAGAAAGAAAGAAAGAAAGAAAGAAAGAAAGAAAGAAACCACATATCACAAAGTCCTCGTCCATCTGGTTCCAAGACACCTTATTTTAAGCCTGGTTTCAACTCCACTATTTCATGAGCGCTGCATTCTCGCTGCATTTGCCTGCTTGTCATTCCACACATATGCCGTGTGTCCCTCTGAGTTTCCCTCACCACACACACCCCGGCATGCCTTTTGAGCCCTCATCCTGCAAGGAACAAATGATCTATAAAACCATGACCAAGGCCCACCTAGTAAAAGTGCCTTCTAAAGTGACATAACTATTTTATTTATACTGCTCACCGACATCTACTATACGCCTGACAGAGTGTGCAGCTGTCGACCTCACTTCTCCATATCACCGCCTATTTGAGGGGAGAGAGGGTTAACACTCTCCATCTCATAGCTAGTTCTCCAGTAACTAGTAATAGAAGGAATGGCAGAAAATTAGGAATATTCATTTCAATCAACGAATATCTAACAATACGAACTCTTAAACCTTTAAGCAGATCAAAACAAAGTTGTATGAAACACACTATTAGCAAAAGAGTTTTTTTTTTTTTTTTTTGAGAACCATATATCTAACCTCATGGTAGAGGTGATGAACTCTTGAGAATACCACTGAGACACAACAATCTGCTCACATGCACACTGACCGGTGTCAGGAAATTTTTAAAACACCCCACAGAAAAA
>PITA01025157.1:0-24903 GCA_004023965.1 Spilogale gracilis
TGGGTACTGGGGACACCTAAAGCGTGGAGCACTGGGTGTGGGGAATGGGGAATGAATCTTGGAACACTGGAAAAAAATTTTTAGTAACAATAAAAAAAATAAGATTAACATTGTGCAAGGACAAAGAACTAAGTTGATTTTTACAGTATTTAACAGAAATATTTTTGGGCGAAAAATTGGAATATATCTTGGGTATGATAACAAACAGTATAAACTGTAGAGATTCCTCAAGATTTCTCATGCTCAAGACATGTACACTTTAGTACCTTTGTCCGTGAATTTACTGTTGAATATGGCAATCATGATTTATTCATGTTGTTGTCAGGAGAGTCTTTGTACCATTTGAGAAAGTAACTTGTTCATATTATCATAGGGCAATATCCTTGCCTCAGCTTACATTAAAGATTGAAGGAAAGACTTGGGCTTTTAGTTTATATTAAAATCCCATCTCAGTAAGTTTGATGTTTCTCTGAAAAAAGTGTTCAAAAATAGTTATTCAAAACACATGAAATGTATCAAAGAAGTTCATCACTTGTAACAAATGTACTATCATAGTGAAGGATGTCAGTAGTGGGGGAGGTTGAGAGTGTGGGGAAAGGAGGTACATGGGACCTCTTTGTAATTCCCATTGAATGTTGCTGTTAACTTAAGAATACTCTAGTGAGTAAATTTTATGAATTATAAAAATGGCACCAATTATAGATCCATAATAGAACCATCATTGGGAAAATCATTTGACAGCAAAGAGTTTTGTTCCCTTTGCCATGCTTCCATTCACCAGGAAAGAAAATAATAACCTGCAGTAAATATGCAAAATTTGAAAGTTTAAGTATAGACTCCTCAAAATGTTCCTTAATATCTAAGCTTAAGAAATGAACTGCATTATTCAGTTAAATTGCTTCAGTTTACAGTATTGGGGTAAAGGAAGATATGTGAATTGAAGTTATTGATCTGTACTGAAATTTGACACTGAATATTAATTTAAGCATTTTATAAATTTTAAGAGATGTTATCCTAAATATTAAGACCATTTAGCAATGATAAGTTAAAGTTTAGAAGTATACTTGTAAACATTGTGTAATGTTATGAGGTCGAGTAAAGTTAAATATTGTGCCATTTAACAGATGTAGGGAGGGGTTGCATGCTGTGTATGACACTGTGAAATACAAGTGTACAAGACTGTTGTCACCATCTTAGCATATAAAAATTACTGATTTTGTTTTTCATGCATCTAGGCAATAAAAGACCCAATAACTATAACTAATTGATAAACAGTTTTTGCAATTTCCAACATTCAGTTTTTAGATTTAGATTTAACAGTATCATCTAAGGTTGCATATATATTATCTATTTTTTTAGTTGCTAAAACTGTATTTTCACTGCTGTGCTAGAGTCAGTTTATACTTTGTTTAGGCCTTAATTTTAAATATTCATGATTTTTTGAAATTGTAGTAAGCCTACTTAAAATGAGATTTACCATCTTAACAGATTTTTAAAGTACATAATACAGTTATTATTGACTATGAGCACAATGTTGTACAGCGGATCTCTAGAACTTCCTCATCTTGTGTAACTGAAACTTTACACTTATTGACCTGTAACTCTCCATTTCCACCTTCCCCCAGCCCTGGGCAACCAGCATTTTACTTTCTGTTTCTAGGACTTTGACTTTTTAGACACCTCATGTAAGTTGAAGCATGCAGTATTTGTCCTGTACCGGCTTATTTCACTTAGCATGATGTCCTGACCTAGCCATTAACCCTTGCTAGCTTGAAATAGCCAATGGTAGGAATATTTACACCACGGAAAATGGAAAACACCCAAAGTCAGGTTTTTGTTCTTTTCTTTTGTTTTGTTTTCTTTCCAGAGAGCTATTTGCCAGTACATTTCTAAATACATCCCTAAAAATATTTGGTGGTTGATTTTTTTTTTCTCACACCTTGCCAGGGTCAGTCATTTTTATTACTCCATCAGATCACCATAGGCATTTGGGGTTGTGATCTTTGACTAGGGGAAAGACACAAATATTTTACTAGGCAGATCAGAGAGAGCTGGAAGCAGTACTCCCAGCTGATTAAGGACCTTGGAGATTTACTTTCATTGTATGGCTTATTGCCGGTCCTTTCCAGCCTGGAGATCCACCAGTGCATCTGTGCCACAGAGTCAGGGCAGGCTACCATTTCAGGAGAGTAAGATAGCCCAGGAGAATATGAATTTTAAGGTACTGTGAAGTAGCAGCGATCAAAGAAAGACCCCGACAAGTGGAGACTTTGGAACAGCAGGTGGATTCAGTTTCTTAAGGGGAGAAGGTTAGAGAAGGCTGAGTTTGCTGAGGAGCAGTTACTTCATTCTCTGCTGGACACAACTCCAGTAGTTATTTTTGGACACACATGCATCTGTCTTTGGGCACACATGCACATTTAGGACCTGATCATTTTATGCAGAACATCTGTTACCCTCTCTGGATCTCCATTGAAGATACATATCTTACACCATTCAGAAGAAAAATAAAATCTCTCATAAAAACTCAAATGAAATGCATCAACTCCCATGGCTGATGCTGAGATGGATGTGTGAAGAGAAGACACCTCTGAGACCTTGATAGTAGGGAAGGGTTTAGGGAAGGAGGGCACCAGGAGCAGGGATTTCTGGACTCTACAGGAAGAGGAGGTCACGATAGCAGAAGTTTGTTGCAGAGATATCATTCTAGAATAATTAATTATTGTGGTGGATAGTTTCTATTGTCTTAGAATAAGTGGATAGAAAGAAACAATGTGGTGGATCATCAATGTATGGTTTACTGTGAAGCCAGAGAAGCTTAAGCTTACATTGGGGATGCTCTAGCAGTGCCTCAGATGGTCCTGTGCTTTCATAGAGGTTTAAATAATAGGCTATTTTATCTGTATTTGATTGAGATTACTGTCTCTTTCTACTGCAACTTTTCTTCCACCATACTTCTTATCCTTACAGGTGGTAGATGTAGACATTCATTTGGCCTTTCTAATGGGAAATTGTGCTGGAGATATCTATTTTGAACCATAATATGAAAAGATGTTTAGAATAATTTAATAGAACAGAAAGTATTTTCACTTGATTATTGATAATTCCCAAGGTTTATTTATTAAGCCAAAATTTATATTGAATTTTTTGCCTAAGGGTCCTTACGGTTGACACTCAATAATATTTTTTATCACATAAACTCAGAAATAAGATAATTTGTTGAAAATATTATTTAAGTAGCAAAGTAACTCCCAGGTAAATACTGGGATGTTTCAGTGAGTGCTGAGATACAGCGCTTCCTGATCTTTTGAGAGGGCTGAATACTGACAGAGAGCTAAATTTCTCTGTATGAGATGCTTAAGATTATAGGAGTAAGAGATGCATATTTAGAATCTGGTTTGGTTTGGTTAGTTGAAGAAGAGAGGAGAAAAGGTAATCTATTATAATTGAATATTTGAGGAGACCTTTTACAAAGTCTGGCAACTTGGAAGCTCTAAAGGAATAGATGATATATGTGACTGTATACATTGCATATGTACTTTTTGCATGCCAAGGATATCATAAACAGCATCAAAACTTAAGGACTATATTGGGAAATTATAAAGCAATAAAGTACAAAATACAAAATAGTTCTTACAACATAATGGAAAAAAAGACAATAATCCAAATGAGCAATGAATATAAAAAGAACAATCTGTAGAAAAGACAATGGCTGGTAAACTATACTCAGTCTCATTGTATTTTGAGGAATGAAAATTAAAGTAATAGTGAGCATTCATTTCACCTCCATAAGATTGGCAGGTAGTTAAATTAGTGATAATTCCTCCCTGGCATGGATGCTAAGGAAAGTGTACACTCATGTAATTATAGTAGAAATATGCGTTATTATTTCCTTTTAAATGAGCAATTTGGCAAGATCTATACAATTTACATATATGTGTAAACTTTGACCCAGCAATAAGGCTCTTGTGAATTATTCTAAATAAATTAGAACATTAAGGACTTGTGCACACATGTTTAGTGCTATATAGTTGGCAATGAACAATAAATTAGAAATGGAATTAATGCCAATTTAAAAAGAATTACTGAATAAACTGTGGTACATCCTTTTCACAGAATGTTATACATTCACTGTAAGGAGTAGGTTAGGGTTTTATCCATTCACTAGCATAAATTTCCATGTTGTATTGTTATCTAAAGAATGAAAGTTGCAGAAATCGACATTTTTCACAGAGCTGAAACAAACAATCCTAAAATTTGTATGGAACCAGAAAAGACCCCAAATCTCCAGGGAAATGTTGAAAAAGAAAACCAAAGCTGGGGGCATCACAGTGCCTGACTTCAAGCTATATTATAAAGCTGTGATCATCCAGACAGCATGGTGCTGGCACAAATCAGACACACAGATCAGTGGAACAGAATACAGAGCCCAGAAATGGACCCTCAACGCTATGGTCACCTAATCTTCAACAAATCAAGAAAGAAGATACAATGGGAAAAAAAAAAGTTTCTTCAACAAATGTTGTTGGAAAAATTGGACAGCCACATGCAGAAGAATGAAACTGGACCATTGTCCTATACCGTACATGAAGATAAACTCAAAATACATGAAAGACCTCAGTGTGAGACAGGAATCCATCAAAATCCTAGAGGAAAACACAGGCAGTAACCTCTTTGACCTCAGCCACTGCAACTTCTTGCATGACATGTTTCAAAAGGCAAGGGCAACAAAAGCAAAAATGAACTATTGGAACTTCATCAAGATAAAAAGTTTCAACACAGCAAAAGAAATAGTCAATGAAACTGAAAGGAAACCCATGGAATGGGAGAAGACATTTGCAAATGACACAACAGGTAAAGGGCTGAGATCCAAGAGCTGTAAAGAACTTACCAAACTCAACACCCAAGAAACAAAGAATTCAGACAAGAAATGGGCAGAAGACATGAACAGACATTTCTCCAAAGAAGACATCCAAATGGCCAACAGACAAATGAGAAAAGGTTCCACATTCTTTGGCATCAGGGAAATACAAATCAAAACCATAATGAGATATCACCTTACACCAGTTAGAATGGCAAAAATTACCAAGATGGGGAACAACAAATGTTGGTGAGGTTGTGGAGAAAGGGGAACTCTCTTACACTGTTGGTGAGAATGCAAGCTGGTGCAGCCACTCTGGAAAACAGTATAGAGATTCCTCAACATAAAAGCTGAGCTACGCTATGACCCAGAAATTGCACTACTGGCTATTATCCCAAAGATGCAGATTTAGTGAAAAGAAGGGGCACATGCACCCCAGTGTTCACAGAACCACTGTCCACAGTAGCCAAACTATGAAAGGAGCTGAGATGTCCTTCAGCGGATGAATGGATAAAGATGATGTGGTTCAGGCGCCTGGGTGGCTCAGTGGGTTAAAGCCTCTGCCTTCAGCTCAGGTCGTGATCTCAGGATCCTGGGATGGAGGCCCCATCCAGCTCTCTGCTCAGCGGGGAGCCTATTTCCTCCACTCTCTCTGCCTGCCTCTGCCTACTTGTGATCTTTCTCTCTGTCAAATAAATAAATAAAATCTTTAAAAAAAAAAAAGATGATGTGGTTCATGTATACAATGGAATATTACTTAGCTATTAGAAAGGATGAATACCTACCATTTATATTGACATGGATGGAACTGGAGGGTATTATGCTAAATGAAATAAGTTAATCAGAGAAAGAATTATCATATGGTTTCACTAGTATGTAGAATGTAAGGAACAATGCAGAGTATTACAGGAGAAGAGAGGGAAAACTGAATAGGAAGAAAACAGACAGGGTGAAGAACCATGAGAGACTTGACTTCGGGAAACAAACTAAGGGTTGTGGAAAGGGAGGTGGGTGGGAGATGGGGTAACTGGGTGCTGGGCACTGAAGAGGGTTTGTGATGTGATGAGCACTGGGTGTTATATGCAACTAATGAATCAATGAACACTAAAAAAAAAGCTATCAAAGAGCCCTTTGATTTTATTATATATGCATGGAAAAGGAGGGAAATATACATGTAGGGTTATTTGTATTGGTTATTTGATATGTGTTGGTCAGACAAAGGAAAGAAGAGAGAGGCCAAAATAAGGCTATAAGAAACAGGAAGTTCCCATATTAGGAAAAGGACATGATATATGATTCAATTCATACATAAGTATAACTCTATATGTGTAAGTGTGTGTACATGTGAAAAAGGGGGAGATGTTTTAAAATATCGTCGCTATTGTGGATTAAATTGTGTCTCCCTAAACTTCATATGGGAAGCTCCAACCCCTGGTGAGACACTATTTGGAAACCGGGTCTTTAAGGAGGTAATTAAGATTAAATGAGGACACAATGTAGGGCCCTAATCTGAGAAGAGGAGGTGATATTAGGAATGTGTGTGCACAGAGAAAGAACCATGTGAAGACAGAGCAAGGAGGTAACCATCTGCAAGCTGGAGAGGCCTCAGTAGATACCAAGCCTACTAATAGCTTGATCTTGGAATTCAGCTTCCAGAACTCTGAGAAATAAATTTATGTTATTTAAATCACCTGGTCTGTCACCTTTGTTATGGCAGCCCTTGCAAACTGGTGCTATCATCAAATTGTTTATATGGGTTACCTCAGTATTTCAGGTGATTTTGTGTTTTCTTTCCTTAGATGTGTCTATGCTTTGTGATTTATTTTTTAATAGTGAGAATAAATTATTTTTAGAGCTATTATTTTTTAAAACAATTTTTAAAAGATTTTATTATTATTTATTTATTTGAGAGAGAGAGAATGAGAGCAAGAGAGCATGAGAGGTGAGAGGTCAGAGGGAGAAGCAGACACCTTGCAGAGCAGGGAGCCCAGAAGCAGGACTTCATCCTGGGACTCCGGGATCATGACCCAAGCCAAAGGCAGTTGCCCAACCAACTGAGCCACCCAGGTACCCTTATTTTTTGAGAGAGAGAGAGAGTGAGCTCAAATGGTGGGGAAGGGGCAGATGTCTCATATAATGTTGGGGAAGGGTGGAAACACCCCAAGGGAGTCTAGAAAGAAAGTATATAGACGGTGAGGAGATAACAGAACATTGCTCAGAGGGAAGCACAAATGCTGGACAGATAGCCCTGGAGGATATAAAAGAACTTTGGGCTCCAGTCTCTTTGTGGACAGTAATAAGGACTACTTTATTTGCGTTTTCAGGTTTCCATGAAATTTCACTTATCTTTCTAAGATATTTCTGTTTCTGATAATGAGTTGAATCTCTGCCTTGTGACCCAATATTCAAGACTTACCTCTGTTTTGTTACAGAGAATCTGATTGCTATTACTTCATCCTATAAGACGAAGGGCTCTCAGATCTCTGAAATTCTTACAGTTAAAGATCTATACCTCACTTCCAACAATGCCCTGTTGGGAAGCTATCATTGTCACCTTCTATTTGGTCTTGGGCTTGTGGTGAGATAAAGCGGCAGTGCTCCCCCCCCCCCCATTGGAAGATAAACTGAAGCCAATCGTTATTTGAAAAAACAACTTGGGTAAAGATTTCAGAACTGAAGTTTTCTACCACATTTGCAATATAAAAGCTTGATATTCAGAACTGTCACAGTTTCCTTGAATGGACTACAATGAGATCAACATTTGGCTTTGGGTTTTGTTGAATCCATCAAGGCTTTAGAGCTTGAAGTTATTGCTGTCTAGTTTTTTTTTGTTGTTGTTGTTTGTTTGTTTTTTTAAAGATCTTATTTATTTGAGCGTGAGAGAGAGAGTGCAGACTAGCAGGGCGAGAGGCAGAGGAAGAGGTTGAAGCAGATTCTCCAATGAGTGTAGAGCCTAACATGGGGCTTGATCCCAGGACCTCAAGATCATGACTTGAGCTAAAGTAAGATACTTAACTGACTAAGCCATCCAGGATCCTACTTTGTTTCTTAACTAAGTTCCTGTCTTCTGCTTTATTCCCTCTACTTTATCTTACTCAGTCTGCTGGACTGAAGCATTTTTGTCAAAATTCTCTCCTTGCACAAGAACCTAAAATGGCTCAGAGTCCTTGGTGGCCTCTAATGGGTTTGCCAGTTCAATGGGTTTATCATTTTCTGCTGATCTTATCCATTAGTTCTTCAGCAACTGCATATGACCCAATTTCATATGCTTTTCTACTCTCTTCATGTATCATTAGCACTTTACTTTGACACATTGCATTTACTATTTAAACTGTATGTACTGTTTGGTTACTCTACAGGAGTCTCTTCCCCTTCATCTTTTACTGATATGAATTCTTCCCTGTCTGTGGCTGACCTCATGTCTTTCCCTTATTCTGAATCATTTTCTCATTAGTCTCATGGTTAAGCCAACACCTAGTCTTTACTTTCTCACATACTCAGAATTTATTCCACACAGTTTAGTTGGGCTTCTGGTTATGAAATTAAGAGAGCCTGTTTAGAATACTGTTTGGGGGAAAAAATCCCAAGCCGAGATGCAGGGCTCCCCATGCAGACCTATAGGCGGACTAGTAATTGGCCTCAAAACCACAGCTTGTGATGTACTCAAGTAGTCACACAAGAATGCTACCAAAGCCCCTGATTTTGTGCCAGAAGGAAGGGAAATGATGATATTCTGACTACAAACATCTGTAATACTAGATTCTTAAGATAGCTTTGTTACCATATTCACTGTTGTATGAGACTGTGTCCTCAGGGACAAAATGTGATGACTGCACATTACGTAAGGTTTTCAAAGTACTTAAAAATTTCTCTGTTCATTTGAAAGGCTTGGGTGTATGAGTGTGTAAGGTTAATTAACTCCCTTCCCTGAAACTCAACTATTAAATATGAAATATTAAATAAAAAAACAGGAAAGGATTTCCAACTGCCTCCAGCTGAGAAAGGAGGCTGAAATATGATTATAAGACTTTACTTTTTTCACTTACACATAGTACATATTGTGTACTAAAGGGAGGAGAAGGAAGAAACTAGAAATAGCAGTATGTTAGACAATTTTGGAGATATGAGCAAAGATAAATGAACAAAAAAATAAATAATCCTATGTGTCTGAATTTGCTAACTCTGGGACTTCCCTATGAGTGATGGGACCACTTAGTGACCTGGCTTTTTGCCAAGAAGAGCAGAGAAGAGTTTGGCATATATCTGTAAGCCATATGGGGCTGTACATCCCAGCGCAGCTGCTCATTTTCCTATAACCTAGTATCCAAATGGGGCCCAGCCTGGGGAGACCCTCAATGAATGCCAGCATATAAACTGAATTCTTACTGTGTATCTTTCATGAGATATGTATAAACATAAACATACCTGATACTTAACCAGTGTAATTTGATAACCCTACATAGTTATTTATGGCTTTTGTTCCTTCATTTTCTCAGTGGTTCATTCATTTATTGGTCAGCAAATGGATTGTACTCTTTGTTAATTATTTTTTTTACTGTTATCCCCTGCATAAATTTTATTCATATACCACACCCACACTTTGAAGATAATTTAGCATAACACACATTCTTCTGTTAAGAACAATATTGCCAACCCACATAACATGCCATACACAGAGTCTCTATATTATACCCCCAAAATGATGAGCACCCAGTGAAACCCTAATATAAAACTCCTTCCAACATATTCACCAGTCACATAAAACACAGACAATAGAGCCCATGCAATAACCAAGATTATTCACCTTAAGTAGTTATTGACTATTTACGGTAAATCACAAGTGCATATGTCTACATATATATTTTAAAAAAAAAACCACCTGGGAAACATTTTTGTCCTCTGTGCCTGATGGGGTGTGTGTGTGTGTGTGTGTGTGTGTGTGTGTGTGTGTGTGGTGTGGTTGGAGGAGGCAACTGGAAGACAGAGGAAGAGTTGAGGTATTGCTGACTGCCTTTTTAGAAAAATGCAACTTGAGTCCATCACTAACTTAATGTTCAGGATTAACACTGTAAATAAGGATTCTTATTGCTTTACAAAAATGTAATGAAGCCATTTCTAAAATATGTCTGAGTAAAAGGAACACTGTCTTTGGTGGTTTGGATATAGAATGTGATTTGAGTTTATAGCCATGATAATAAATTCTATAGGCTTATTCAAAGGACTCCAACATTCTTCATGAACTTTTTGAGGAAAGCATGTTTTTCAAGATTCTCTCTACTGAAAGTCTAAAATGGCATTTTCTCCTTGGTTCTGCTTAATGACTAATTTCCCTTAATGGTACCCAGCAAACTGTTAATGTAATAGAAGTAGATAGATATGCACTTGCCACCGCCCTCTCTGAAAAACAAAATTTGACTTTGTTTTGAGGAACAGTTACTGAAATTAATGCAGAGATTTATGAATTTTTCCAATAGAAACTTTTTAGACTATTGTGAATCTGTGTTGTTTTTGCTTAAAGGGCATCAATTTCTCACTCTTCTAGTAATAGACCCTCAACTTTTCTTTGGGGATACCCTTCCTCTTGAACTGTGAGTCCAAGGGAGACCATACCTACCCCAGGATGTGCATATCACTCAATATATTTGACTCTTACACCTCTAGAGATACAAATTGCTTTAGACATAGTATCAGAAACTAATACTTAGCACTAACTGGCTGCTGAGCACTATTTTGTAAGTACTTTAGATGTATTAAGTAATTTAATCCCACAAATAATTCAGGAAGTAGATACTACGTTACAGTTGAAATAAATCATTTGTTCCCTAGTTGATTCAGGCAATAAGTACTGTTTTACAGGTAACAAGATTAGAGCTCACAAAAGTTAAACAACTTGATCAAAGAGACACAATTACTAAGCCCTGAGCCATGATAGGAACCAGTTGTTCTAGCTGTAGAGTCTGTGATCTTAACCCAAGGGCTTATGTCGTTAGTCATTCTAATTATGAAACTGGAATTATTGGAAAGGAGATGCTTTCTTTTTTTCCCCTATTTTTAAAGATTTACTTGAGAGAGAGAAAGCGAGGAAGTTAGGGGAAAGGACAGAAGGAGAGAGAGAATCCTGAAACAGACTCCCCGCTGAGTGCAGAGCTAGACACAGGGCTCTATCTCAAGACCCGAAGGTCATAACCTGAGCCAAAATCAAGAGCCAGTTGCCAACTGACTGAGCCACCCAAGGAGCCCCAAGGAGATTCTTTCTTATTTTGTGGGGTTACTGTGTTGCTCAGATACAGACCTAGAGATGCTAATAGCCATCTTGCCATCTCTTTGAGAGGCTGTCGAGATTGGAGTAACAGAGACAAAGAGACAAGAGATAGATTCCACCATATTATCTGAAGCTGCTACCCCTTGGAATTTTAAATTGTGTGAGTCACTTAATCTCTGTTTTTAAACATAAATTATTTAAGCTGGTTTGACTTGTGTTCCAGTCACCCATTATTGGGATGTTCTAACCCATAAATGTGTATTTAACTTGGATCATAATAATGGGCTATTGAGATCTGAGGGAGTGTTAAGGGGAAGAAATGAAAAATAAAAAATGCATAGTAAATCTGTCCAAGGCCACATTATGGAAGGAGTTCTCACTCCAGACACACAAGAGTCTGAGCTGTAAGTGCCCACTGGGGTTCATTTGGATCTCAAACTGTAACAATATGTGAAGTGGTTATTTTTTAAGTTAGAAAAAAAGGAAAATATAATAAACAAGTATGTTCTCATGCTAATAAGTAACAAGGGGGAATTTTAGTCTTGAAAAGAGGGAAAAGAAAAGTAGCATCTCGAGAGTCAAAATACACCAAACATTGTTCTAAATGCTTTCTTGTATTTTATTATTTAAGTGTCCCAACACAGTGCAGAGGAATATATTCCCCATGTGTGGAGACTGAGGTTTGGGATCTTAAACTATCCAAAGTTAAGATGAAAGTGTTATGTCTGCAGCTGACGCTTGGTCAGGAAACCAGTTGACTTATCCCTGACTACCTCTCTTCTCTCCCTCCACACAGGAGTCTTGTACAGCTTCCTGCCCACTCTCTGCAGCAGATAGCCATTAGTGTATGACACTCTTTATGCTAATAAAATGTAAAAAGAACTCTTATTGGGGATTTGGAAAGTACTAGAAGGGACATATGCATCTGATTCTTTGCAGTTTCCTCTTATATTTTGAAGTGAGCATGGACTCCATTCTTGGGGCTTTAGCAGCTATTTTTTTTTATAAAGATTTTATTTATTTGACAGAGAGAAACACAGCCAGAAAGGGAACACAAGCAGAGGGAGTGAGAGAGGGAGAAGCAGGCTTCCCACCGAGCAGGGAGCCCGATGTGGGGCTTGATCCCGGGACTTCGGGATCATGACCTGAGCCGAAGGCAGTTGCTTAACCAACTGAGCCACCCAGGTGCCCCATTTAGCAGCTATTTTATAACTATGATGGCAGAAGCAAATTTTTGAAAGGATGGTAGAACTTAAAGAAAGAGGGAACATGGGATTTGAGGAAAGATTGCTTACCTCCAGTTTTTTCTTAGGGTAGATAATTAAATGTTTTTATTGCTTATCCCGTTATTACTTGCAGCCCAGCATGTATTTGTATTTTCCTATTTGCAACTGAAGGTACTTCTAATATATAGACCCTAGATAGACCCGTGACTAATGCCCCTGCTGTTTTTCTTATAATAGAGCATTTTCTCACCAGTATTTTCTTGCTGCTTCTTCAATGAAAATGGGCTAGTTCACCAATATCTTACTTGAGGATGATTGTACATAAAACACATCTATAGGACGCCTGGGTGGCTTAGTGGGTTAAAGCCTTGCTTTCGGCTCAGGTCATGATCTCAGGGTCCTGGGATCGAGGCCCACATTGGGCTCTCTGCTCAGCAGGGAGCCTGCTTCCTCCTCTCTCTGCCTGCCTCTCTGCCTACTTGTGATCTCTCTCTCTGTCAAAAAATAAAATCTTTAAAAAAACCCCACAAAACCGCATCTATATATATGTGTATATACAATATATATGTGAATATACAATTTATAATATTATATTGTGAACACATAAAACCTATGCTAGCTAAATTTAAATTACCTTATCCTTTCTTCAAACTCTTACACTTAATTTTTCTCTTGGAATCTCTCCTGCTCTCCTCCCAGTCTTTTTTTTCTACTTGTAATATAGGAGTATACAGTTAGACACAAAGGTCAGTGGCTTCAGTATTTTAAGATGATGCTACTTTTCTGTTGGTTAGTTTGAAAAAAGAGAATAATGGTAAGATTGTTCTGTGCCAGTATGATGTTTACATATAAAAACTTTTAAAAAGTTCCAAAAGGATACATGAAGTCAAAGACAAACTGTGTATGTTTAAGACAGAGTCAGAAGTTTGTGATTTCCTAGTTTTCATTTCACTTACTTCAGACTTTAAAGAAACAGTCCTACAGCACACTCCCTGCTGAGCACGGAGTCCGACATGGGGCTTGATCCCAGGACCCCGGGATTAAGACCTGAGCCGAAGGCAGACGCTTAACTGACTGAGCCACCCAGGTGCCCCCCTCCTCTATTTTTTTTTGGATGTTCCTTTTTATTTCAGTCCTTAAAAGCTCAAAAGTAATTTAGAATCCTCTCTTTTGAAAATATCTATCTTGCAGTAGTTGTAAGAAGGTTGTCATGCTATAACTAATTCATTAATTAATTGATTAATTCGGTCATAATTTTTGGGTCCCCAGCCTAATGGTTGAACTGCATACCTGCACGTCTTGGGCAACCAGACAGCCTGGCCTTATTCTCAAGACGCAAAATGAGAAGGCAAGGAGGCATTAGGAAGGATTAACAACCAGTAGGTACTGCAAACCAGTTCGTGGGGTCTGAATTTGGTAAGGGAAGGAAAAGATGAAATTTTATGGTCTCTCGACTGGGCAATACAGATATCTCAGAGAGTGGACTCTGGTAAGAATTCCCACCCCTAAGCTTTTTCAAGTTTTTCTAAGATCCTAGTTGCAGGCTCAGGAGTGAGTGGGATTTAAAGTAGAGTGTAGCCATACTATCTGCCAGAATTTGGCAAGATTTTTCATTAATTATTTTAAGGGCATTCTGACATTTTTTTTTTTTTAAGATTTTATTTATTTGACAGAGAGAAACACAGCCAGAGAGGGAACACAAGCAGGGGGAGTGAGAGAGGGAGAAGCAGGCTTCCCACCGAGCAGGGAGCCTGATGTGGGGCTCGATCCCGGATCTCCGGGATCATGACCTGAGCCCAAGGCAGTCGCTTAACCAACTGAGCCACCCAGGCGCCCCCTGACATTTTTTTTTTTTAATGTTAACTCTACACCCAGTATGAGACTTGAACTCACGACCTTGAGATCAACAATCTCATGCCGTCCTAACTGAGCTGGCCTTGACTTTCATTAATTTTTAATTTTAGTTTTCCCATGACTGTTTACGGGAATAACTGATAGTTTACTGGAGAGTCCCTTGGGGTTCCATCAGCCTTGGGAGGGGGCCATACGGGCATCCTCCTTTGAGGCTAGCCATGGGAACATTCCAGTTGTTGTGGAAGGATTTGCCCAAAACCTTTGAGGACAATCTTTTTTCTAGTGTCTGCGTTGATTATAAAAGAGAATGCTTTCTGGGCCAGTGTTTTGTTTATGGACCTGTAGGAGGTTGCCACAGGGGAAGCCCAGGGGTTTTAGTTTGCTGGGCTTGGAGATGTTGTAGTTATAAGGCCACTAACCTGGTGGACTTTGTTTATGGTCTTGTGGTCTCTTCAGAGTGGAAAGACCTGTCAGATAGAGGATTAGTAGATTCTGAATATTCATGTAAAGGAGAATAGAGGGGAGTAGCAGGAGTCACATCAATCTTACAGTCTTTTGTTTTAGGCACCTCTTGTGTGTTTACTTTTTCATTAGCCTTTTGCAGTTTATCTTTTAATCTTTCCGTGAAGCTGTTTTGGAATTTTGAAGACTCTTGAAAGCTTATGCTTACCAATTAAAATAGGTATCCCATTTTGTTTGTTTCATTTGGGAACCCTTGCTTTCACATGCACTTCTTCTCGAATTGGAAAATTCTCCAATTTCCAATGGTTGTTGTAATACTACATTGTCTTAGTAAAATTTTGCCATTTTTGTAGCTATCTAGAGCTTCTGGGACCACAGTTCTTAGATATAAAATAAACATTGGAGCTAGAAGATGACATGCTCAGTTCTTTGAAACTAAAAGACCAGAATTCTTTAGCTAAGCCTTGTCCTTGAAGCCAAATAAATACTGAAGAGGGGTGTGCCACTGGGTTGGGAGTTTTGTGGTGTTTTATTATCTCTGTATCTTGTTGCACAGAAATTTTTTTGAGATTGGTGGGTGGCCTCATGTCAGTCCAACCCATTCTGTGACTAATTTATCCTGTCACTGAATGTCTTAGAGTTATGTAGTGGGCTTCCCAATGGCTTACCCCAGGCCCACCAATTTTGTTGATTTGGCTTCTGAGGTTTCTTTCAGCAATAGCCCTATTTCTTTCTTTCATGAGAGCATTTCTTTATAGTGGCAGACACCCTAACTCGTGCCTACCTAGATTTTAATGTGCTCCCCAGCAGTTTGTGTTGTGAATTACCCAGAGACTTTGTGAGTTCACTAATGGCTGCCACCGGTTGTGGACTGACAATAGAGGTACCCCGGAACCTTTCAAGGATCCCAGTACCTTTCTAGGAACTACATATTTATATATTTAATATACATTTTTATATATAATGTCTTTTCATATACTTAGTTTAATAATATTTAATACATGTTTGTGTTATATAACCTATATTATATATTTCTACATTTATTGATATGTCTAATCAATAATTTATTTATATGAATGCATATGTTATATGCATATGTTATATGCATTTGTATTATATATAAATTGAACATATGAGTTATATTTAATATATTTAAAAACTCATATTTAAATCTGTGAATATTTTTGATATCAAAGAAATATATTGATATATTTAAGTATATAGTTTTTTGGATTGGAGAGCTGCATGCAAGGGGACAGAGCTCAAAGTCATGTGTGACTTACCCATGGCCCTTGGTGTCAGCTAGAGAAACCGTGACCTCAGAGCATTTAGTAGGCACCTCACCTGTGTGGCTTTTTGTCCCATGGGCTGTTAGCAGTCAACTTCAGATCCCATTCCTCATTGCCACAAACTATTAGAAAAATGATCAGTGATGATTTAGATGATACACTTCATGAAGGAGACAGTCTTTCAAAGAACTGCAAGGTAGGTTGGGAGGCAGGAAGCTTTTATGGGGTAAAGGATAAGGAACAAGGAAGGGACACACAGGTTGGCTGGAACTGTGTCACCTTGTGTGGGATGAGAAGGCCCAGGGTTGGCTTGTTGTCTGGGGGCATTGGCTTCCTGGATGTACTGCATGTCTGGTCAAACAGAGAGTTTACAGGGACCCTAGACGTTATCTAAGTTTTGCTTTGCTGCTGGTTGGGCGCAGCTCGGTCTTGGGCCTAGAAAATCATTTCAACACGCTTTATCTTTGATTTTCAGGAGTTTGACTGTGATATGTCTAGATAAGTGTTTCTCTGTTTTCCTTCTTGTTAAGCTTTTTGCGTTTTTATTATTGTGTTTTCCCCCAAGTTGTGAAAATTATCAGTTGCTTTTTTTCTCCAAGTCCTTTTCTGCCCTCTTCCCTCCTTCACTTCCTTGTGGCATTTCAGCTTCATGTATGATAATACTTTTCAATATTGTTCTCGAGTTTCATGGAGGCTTTGTGAATTTATTTTAATCTGTTTTTCCTCTGTCCTTCAAATTGGATAATTTCAATTGATTGAAATAAAAATTTATTGATTTTTTTTCCTACTGCCATGCAGAATCTTCTTTTAAACTTCTCCAATGAAATTTTCATTATCAATTGTACTTTTCATTTCTAGAATTTCCATTTGGTTTATTTTCATAATTTCTGGTTGTCTGTGGAGAGTCCTTTATATGTTTAATCTTTATGACCATTTATTTTTTTCCTTTGAGCCTTTGAACACATGGCTGTTTGAATGTCTGAACATTTCTTCTCCTGCTAATGTTATTATCTGGGCCATCTCAGATGCCCCTCCTTTTGATTTTTTTTTTTTTTTTACCATGGATCACACATTGAATCTATGGGAAACCTGAAGTGTTTAGCAAGCTCTGAATTGGGAGACTCATACTTCAAAGTCTGTCTTCCCTATGGTGAGTAGAAGTTGTCATCTATGTGATTTCTTTCTGCTTGCCAGTTGTTTTTCACTCAGCTCCTTGGAATCTCCCCTGTGCATATGCAGATTTTAGAGTCCCTGCTGTTCTTGCAGACTCTCTGAGGGGCTGCTCAGCTGCTAATTCATATCCCTCCTCTGACATCTCAAACTTGAGCTCTCACCTCTGCAGCATGAGAACTGGTGGGTGTCTTTGGAAGTAGAGCCCATGTTTATATAAAAATTCATTTCACTAGAGATACCTTCAAAGTTCAGATCCTCTCTAGTATCTCTTGCTTTTGGATGCTGTCTAGTGCCTTCACATTGTTTTTTAAATAAAATTTTAATAGCATTTACAGTGTTGTCTACGAGAGAGTGAGTCAAATACTGAATGTGGACTTTCACAATGACTCTTTAAAAAAAAAACACTTATTGAGGTATGATTGATACATAAAAGCCTATATATAATTAATGTATACAACCTGATGAATTTCAAAATAAGTACATACTTGTGAAACTATCACTGCAATTTATGCCATAAACACATCTATCACCTCTAGAAGTTTCCTTCAACCCTTTTTATTTTTTATTGCTCTTATTATGACTATTATTATTATTTATGTTGTGTGTAATAAAAATACTTCTCAAAGGATCTATCCTCTTAGCAAATTTTTAAGCATATGATACAATACATGTTTGGGATTTACTCATTTGCCATAATTGGAACTTTGTACTGTTTACTTAATACCCCCTCATTTTCCCCACCCCAGACATTTATTTTTGGTTACATTCTTCTAATTGAATGTTACTAATTGAAAATAACTTGTAGATGCATTTTAATCCCAAGAATGTTGTTATAATTGCTTTGTCTAGTTTATTGTTGGATTCTTTGGGCTTCTTCACAGGTAATTCTATCATATGTGAAAAATTGTATTTCTTTCTTTCGTGTTTTTGTGACTTTCAATGATTTTATAATTTTGAAATGTTTGATCTTAATGTATTATTAAGAATACTAGAATGAAAACAGTGATAGTAGTGCATATTACTGTTTTTGATGTCAAAGAGAAATTTTGCACATTTTACTGTTGTGTTCCTTGCTATAGGTTTTTAGGTTTTTATAGATACTTATTTTTTATAATAATAAATGGATGTTAAGCATATTTTTGACTATAGGATCAGTCATTATTTTTCTCCTTTAGTCTCTCTCTCTCTCTCTTTTTTTATAAAGATTTTATTTATTTATTTGACAGAGAGAAACACAGCTAGAGAGGGAACACAAGCAGGGGGAGTGATAGAGGAGAAGCAGGTTTCCTGCCCAACAGAGAGTCTGATGTGGGGCTTGATCCTGGGACTCTGGGATTGTGACCTGAGCCCAAGGCAGTCACATAACCAATTGAGCCACCGAGGTGCCCCTCCTTTAGTCTCTTATGATAGTAAATTGCATTAATTGTTTGTTTAATGTTAAACCTATTGTGCATTTCTGGGAAAATCCCAATTAAGTCACAGTGTAGTATCATTTTCATTCATTGCTATATTAAGTTCATTATTATTTTTACATCAGTGTTCAAGAATGATATTTTCCTGTATTTTCTTTTTTCTTGTTTTCCTTTTTGAGCTTTGTTATTAAGGTTGCACTGGTTCCTCCCAATGAGTCTGAAACTGCTCAGTTTTTTCTGTATTTTGTCACAGTATGTATAAAAATGCAATTATTTGATTTGGGATTTCTTTGATTCCCCAGTAAAATTGTCTGTTTATTTTATTTATTAGATTATTTTTCTTAATGTTTATAGGATTTGGGGAATTTTTATTTATTTTTGAGTAAATTTTGCTATATTAAATTTTTCTAGCAAGTTGCCAATTTTATCTAAATTTTTTATGTTTATAGAGATAAAGTAGTTATAATATCCTTTATCTGTTTAATGTCTGCTGTATTCATCATTTTGTGGATTTTTCAATTTCATCGATAATGTCATTTACTGTGCCTCATTTCCTTTTTGTTATGGTATGTTTTAGCAGATGTTAGTCAAGTTTATTTATTTAGTTAGAGAAATAGTATTTTTAAAATAATTTCAAAAATAATTTATTTTATTTTTTCAGTGTTCCAAGATTCATTGTTTATACCCATACCTAGTGCTCCATGCAATTTGTGCCTTCAATAACCACCACCAGACTCCTCTATCCTCCACCCCTCTCCCTTTCAAATTTATTCTAGATATCAAAGATCCAATTACTCACTTTATCTTTTCTATTATTATATTGTGTATATATATATACAATATATCATATATATTGTAGTTTGTTAAGATTGTCCTCTTATGTTTATCATTTCATTTTTTCCTATCTTCTTTGAGCTCTTGTTTGTTAGTTGCCCATTAATCTGTTAACATGAATGCCTAAGGTGTAATTTTCACTATGTCTTCTTAATAGAAGCATTTCAAGCTGTACATTTTCTGTGTGTATCCATGATAGCTGCATCCTTTAAGTTTTTTATGTAGTTTTTTTTCTATTTTTATTTATGATTTTCAACAATTCATAAATTTTTAGTAGTGTTTGAATTATTTAATTGTAGGATTAATTTTCTTATGGACAGATAAAAAAAAAGCCTATCTGTGTAATACAGATCTTTTTAATTTCTCAAGACTTGCTTCATGAGCCAACGGTCAACTTTCATGGCATCATTTTTCAGCATAGTGTTCTTTTTCTAGGCATCCTTGAAATGAATGTGTATTTTCCATTGGTTGTGTCTTGCTAGTTCACATTTGTAAATTATGTTGTTTGTCCTCTAACTTAACTGATTTTTATTGTTTTGCCTGATTTATAAACTAAAGAGAGATGTGTGTGGAAAGCTAGCCATGAGGTGCTTTTTAATTCCTTTTTAAAATTTCTATCAGTTTGCTTCAATATTTTGGAACAGCCTCTGGTGCATCCAAGTTTGGAAATGATAACTCTTTCTGATGTACATTATGTTTGAAAATCATTTTTGCCTAGAAGTTTGTATTTCCTAATATTAATAAAAGCACACAAGATTATTTGATTAATATTTACCTTACATATATTCTTTATTTTTTGTTTTTATCATTATGCTATAAATGGATGACAGTTGTTGGATTTTTTATTTTATTTTGGTGTGAACACTTTTGTGTTTAAATGAAGCATTTTTTTTATTTACATTTATTATTGTTACTTTTATTTTGGATTATTTTCTGCCATCTTCTTTCATATTTTCTGTTCATTCTATCTTTTCTATTTTTTCTTTGCTTTTTTTTTCTTTTTGTATTGTAATTTGGTTTGTGTGTTTTTTCTTTCCATTTTTATACCACTCTTCATGTACAAGCTATATATTCTATGTGCTTTTTAGTTATAGTTATCCTAGATATTTTAACATCCATACTTAATAACTCAAAATCAAGTCAATTAACAATTTTACATTCTTCCTGAACAATTTGGAGATTTTTTTTAAGGATTTTATGTGTTTTTTTTGGGAGAGAGAGAGAGCAGGAGAGCACAAACAGAGGGAGTGGCAGAGGGAGAAGGGGAAGCCGACTCCCCGCTGAGCAGGAAGCCCAGTGTGGGACTCTATCCCAGGACCCTGGAAGCATGACCTGAGCCAAAGGCAGTTGCTTAACCAGCGGAGCCACCCAGGTGCCCCAACAATTTGAAGATCTTAGAATATATTAGTACTCAACACCCCTTACATGTGACTTTTATTTCTGTCTCATTTGTGTTTAACCCCATGTCACAGCACTGTTTATGTTTTATATAGTCATTGTTTGCTTTGATTGACTTAACATCTTGATCTTGTTTGCAGTTCAGTACTTCTTCATGTAGTTCAAATGTCTGTTTTGGAGTACTCTCCCTACGCTTGAAAGAATTTAAATTTCTTGATTCTTTTGGTGGCAAATTCTTAAGGGTTTGTGTGACTGAAAATGCTTATATTTTACCCTTGTGCTTAGAAGTTATTTTCTCTGGGGTTATACTTCTAGATTGACAGTTTTTGTAAGCACATTTATTTTTCTATCTTGGTTTCATCCCTGCTGTTGAGAGGCCAGTTTTTAGTCTCAGTGTTATTTCTGTACTGGGAATTTTTCTTTTTCTTTTTTTTCCTGTTCTTAAATTCTTCTTATTTTTGTTGCTCTGAGGTTTTTCATTATATTAAGCCTTACTATGGATTTTTATTTATTTGTTTATTCTGCTGTGGATTCACTGGGTTCACCTGAATCAGCAGAATGGCACCTTTCCATATTTGTAGAAAAATCTCTAGAAATTATTTTTTCAAAAATTGCTTATTTCCATTCTGTCTTTTCTCCCATTCTAGAAATTTAATGTTCCAGAATCTTCTCTGTTCATGTCTGTTAAATTGTTGTTTATATTTTTTATATTTATATTATATATATTTAATTGTTATATATAGTGCATTATACACATATATATATATATATATATATGTATATATATATATATATGAGAGCTGATAATGTAGATCAGTGATTTAATTCAGCCATTAGTTTTAACATTTAATTTATTGTATTTTTCATTTCTGTAGGGTCCATCTGGTTGTTTTTAAAATTTATTTCTTATATATGTTGCCCTGTATTCTTAATGTTTATTTTATGTTCTTATTTTTCATGTTTGAATATTTTATACTTTGTATGTTAAAATGTATTTTATTTATTTATTTATTTATTTAAGATTTTATTTCTTTATTTGACAGAAAGAGAGACACAGCGAGAGAGAGGGAACACAAGCAGGGGGAGTGGGAGAGGGAGAAGCAGGCTCCCTGCCGAGGAGGCAGCCCAGTGCAGGGCTGGATCCCAGGGTTCTGAGATCATGACCTGAGCCCGAGGGCAGATGTTTAACTGACTGAGCCACCCAGGAGCCCCTGAAATGTAATTTAAAACCAATTAAGACTCATCTATGTTGATACGAAGTCCTCGATGGCAGAGCTTTTGCTTATTTTACATATTACTGTATTTCCAGAGCATAAAAACCTGCCAAAATCAAAGATTCCCAGTAATCCTTTTTAAGTAAGAGAATGATAAAATATATTCATCTGGTATTTTCAATCTTGAAGTCTTGGTGTGTCTGCCTGCCTGCTTTTTCTCTTGGTTTTGCTCATAGTGCTTTGTTTCCAGTTAAGTTGTGTTATTTTTGGTTTAAGCTCATTTTTCTTGAAACTTTATTTGTAAAAGATGTTTTTCTCCAGAGAGGTTAATTAATTTGTGTTAATTTTTGCTGGCTTCTTGGATTCATTATCAGTTTGGAACAACTATAAGCTATATTCCTGACTTTATGTTTTTTAGACTGCCTGTGTCATATGAATTCAGATTGCAGAATCTATTTGCAGGAGATTTATATTGATTATTTCCCCCCCTTGGATTCTCATCATCAAAATTCAAGCCAGACAACTTCCTTACTATTGGTTTTGGGAAGAAAATATATCTATCTATCTATACATTGGCAGTTAATTTTTACATTAGTCCTCTTTAATAGAAATGTTATGGGAATCATAGTACATCATGTAAAATATTCTAGTAGCAACATTAAAAAATAGAAAGAAGTGAAATTTTAGTCATATTTTTAGTCAAATTAATTTCAGTCATATTTTATTTAACGTTTTTCTAATAGGTAATATAGAAAATGTTAGTGAAACTTTTACATTCTTTTTTTTCCCACACTTAGTCTTTGAAGTGTGGTGTTTTACTCTTAGAACACATCAATTCAGGCATGGGTTTTCATGAAAAAACTTCACTTATGTTTATGTTTTTAAAAGTTTTCCCTCATATACAGAATTTAGGAAAGAAAACAGGTGAACATATGGGAAGGGGAAAAAGAAAGAAAGGAGAAGGAAATAAACCTTAAGAGACTCTTAAAGACAAGATCAAATTGAGAGTTGATGAAGGGAGATGATGGGATATGGGCTCGATGGGGTGATGGGTATTAAAAAGGGCACTTGTTATGATGAGCTCTGGGTAGTCTATGTAAGTGACAAATCATTAAGTTCCAGGCCTGAAAGCAGTATTACACTCTCTGTTAACCAGAATTTAAATAAAAGTTTAGAGAAAAAAATTAGGTTGCTGTTATAATTAAAAAACAGAGAAAGACAAAATCCTGGCAAGTTTCTTCTGCCCCCCCCCAAAAAAGTAAATTTGAATACACAAGTTGCTCAGCAAAGCTCTGTGTTTTCAAATAACTGAATTATCAGCAGTAGCTCAGTCATTAAGGGACCGAATCTTGAGTTCCAGTCAGGTCATGATCCCTGGGTTACATGATCAAGCCTTATTTCGGATTCTGCGCTCAGCACAGAGTCTGCTTGAGATTTTCTGTTTCTCTCTGCCCTTCCCCTTGCTTGCCCACACACTCTCTCAAATAAATACATAAATAAAATCCTAAAAAAAAAATGAGAAAGGGGGAGTTCCTGGGTGGCTTGTTCGGTTAAGCGTTCAACTCTTGGCTTCAGCTCAGGGTGTGGCCTCAGGGTGTGGTTTCAGGGTAGTGGGAACCAGCCCCTCAGTCGGCTCCGCCCTCAGTGTGGCCTCTGCTGGGGATTCTCCCACTCCCTCTGCATCCGCCCCCCTGCCAAAATAAATAATTAAATCTTAAAAAAAATACGGAATTATCAGTTTTTAAAATAAAATTAATTAAAATTAAGTACAAATAAAAATTCCATTTCTCAGTCTCACTAGACGGATTTCAGGTACTCCATAACCACACTGGCTAGTGGCTATGGTATGGAGAGCACAGTTCGAGGATCTTGGTTTTCCTGAGCTTCTTGAATTGGACATCTACGCGGTGGACAGGTGCTACTTTTTTTCCTGTATCCCTGACCACCATGTGATGGGTAACCACATTTCAAGGCCAACTATGTTATGCCCTTGTAGAACATTTGCATTTATTGTTCCCCTTTCCTATTCATATTCAGGCTTTTCCTTTTTTTTTTTTTTTTTTTTTTTTTTGGAGAGAAGAGGGGTTGAACTATGTGGAACTTTATTATTTTTGATTAGATTATTAGTATATTTTAAATAATATTTTAATATTTTTATGCTGCTCTAAAAACACATTATTACACACACACACACACACACACACACACACTCCATTGTTTCAGTGGGAGAGTCCGCAGTAGTGCCTGGTATTCAATTTTCCCTGAAAAGGAAGTTTGTTTGAGTCATTTAATCCTGGAGGAAAATACAGAAATGTTTATTTCTCAAAAATACTTAACTGTAGGGGCACTTGGTTGGCTCAGTTATTTAAGCATCTGACTTGATTTCAGCTCGGGTTATGGTCTCAGGGTTGTGAGGTTGAGACCCCCTTGGGGCTCAGCTCTCAGTAGGGAACCTCCTTGGGCTTCTCAGTTTCCCTTTCCCTCTGCCTTTCCACCTGCTCAAACACTCTCTCTCCCCCTCTCTCTCACTCTCAAGTAAATAAATAAATCTTTAAAAATAAGAATTACTGAATTCTCTCAAATAATTGTAAAGCTTAAGGGAAAAAGTGATTCAGTTGATAAAAATGAAAAAGGACATAACACCATTTAAATAGGCTATTTCATACCAAAGTTTACACTAAGATGTGATAGTTCTCTTCTTATTGTTAAGGTTAATTATGGGTATCCTATATGGTACACTTGAAATATTGATCCAGTGGGAAATTGCAAATGTTTTAAAATAAAAATAGCATCCAGCATGAAAGGTTTATTTATACTCTTTAAAAATTAATACAGCAGACTTTCTTTTTTTTTTTTTTTTTTTTTTTTTTTTTTTTTTTTTTTTTTTTTTTTTTTTTTTTTTTTTTTTTTTTTTTTTT
>PITA01025158.1:0-24674 GCA_004023965.1 Spilogale gracilis
GTTGAGTGGCTGACTCCTGATTTCAGCTCAGGTCATGATTTCAGGGTCTTGGGATTGAGCCCCATTTTGGGCTCTGTGCTCAGTGGGGAGTCAGTCTTCTTGAGATTCTCTCTCTCCTTCTCTCTCTCTTTTTTTTTCTCCTTCTCTCTTTTGCCCCTCCTCTGTTCACTTGCATGCACTCTCTCTCTCTAAAATAAACACATTTTTTAAAAAATATTTAAATGAGTAAAGAAAATACTGTATGTTCTTTTTTTTTTTAAGATTTTATTTATTTATTTGACAGAGAGAAACACAGCCAGAGAGGGAACACAAGCAGGGGGAGTGAGAGAGGGAGAAGCAGGATTCCTGCCGAGCAGAGAGCCCGATGTGGGACTCGATCCCAGGTCTCCGGGATCATGACCTGAGCCGAAGGCAGTTGCTTAACCAACTGATCCACCCAGGTGCCCCTGTATGTTCTTATACTATAAACAGAATATACAATATCTATGGTGAGTATCTGGGAGAAATATAGCTATTTATACAATAGGGTTTTTTTTTTACAAACCTCCAAAATATCAATTTCATCCATAGACAGATGAATTATTACTAGAGTAAGAATATGGTTACCTAAAATTACCACCTGTATATCATCAACTTTTTTCTCTTTCTGTTGCTTATTCCAAACAGGAAACTATTTAGAAACTGTAACTAGAAGTGTGGTTTTTTTGTGTGTTTGTTTGTTTGTTTGTTTTAAATGACACCAGTATAACAAAGCTTCCTTTTATTATCAGGTGCCTCAGTTCCTATGACAACTTTTTTAAAGATTTATTTATTTATTTTTGAGAGAGAGAGAGAGAGAGAGAGAAGATTGAGAAAAGTATGAGCAGGGTAAGGGCAGAGGGAGAGAAACAGAGAGAATCTTAAGCAGGCTCCAAGTTCAGTATGGATCCTGGCATGGGGTTCACTCGCACAAGCCTGAGATCATGACCTGAATCAAAATCAAGAGTCAGACACTTGGTCACCAACTGAGCCACCCAGGCATCCCAGTTCCTATGATAACTTATATTTAATATATAATTAGGGCATTATTTTTAATGTCACAGTTTGAAGTACCATATTTTCATGGATTTCAAGTTATTTTGCACTTTTCTCTGTAGACATATTAAATGTGAACTTTTCAAATAGATAGATATGCAAATGAACCTAATGAGAGCAAGAATCAAGAAGTAATTCAATTACAACATTATAGTCAGCATTTATTAAACACTTACTATGTACCAGACAGTCCTAGGTACTTTGCATGTACCATCTCTTTTAATCTGCACAGTAAGCTAATGAAGTAGAAAGCTGAGGCCCAGAGTTTACACATCTTGTTTAACATGACCACAAATATAGTAAGTGAGGCTTGAACCAGGTGTTTCCACCTCTAAAATCTAAGATTTTTCTGTAATAGCTTGAGAGAATGAAACAATACATTTCTGATTATTCTTAGAGCCCTGGTTAATTTATATATATATATAGCCTTTGCATGAATGTTGGACATTTAGCTAAGAATCTGGGCCTAGAGTCAGATATTTTATGTATAGCCTTGGGAAAGTCAACCAACTGTAGCCAGGTTTCCTTATCTGGGAGTAGGGTTGAATAATATTGATATCATAAGTTTGTTGTAAAGAGTAATTATAATTACTATGCATAAGTTCTTGACACTGCTCAGTAATTGTTAGCTTTTATTATGATAATGAGAAAATTGTCCTGATGAATCCATAAAATAAGATTCCACCCCTTTGGTCCTGCTGCATTGTCCCTTGTAGGGAAAAGAAATTCTTACTGAAGCCATGTTTGGAATTAGAATATTTTGGCCAGGAAGTAATGCCATAGAGGTTGACTTTGAACTGGGGTAAGTCACTCTCACATCTTTGGAAATCTCTCTCAGGTGTGGACTCTGTTATTAGGGCATTCTTGTATGGTGTAGAAACAATGGCTTCTTCCTTATGGAAGTGATCTGTGTTCCAAGCAAGGAGCCACATCCCCATTATGTTGGGGGATCTGAAGTGCCTGAAGTCTTGTGCCTGTAGGTTCCCAGAGCATCCACAGCCAGTAGGTCATTGTAAATTACACTGTGGCTTGTAGTTTCCTTCTGTAATCATCAGGACTTTAATAAAAACTGACCACATTCAATGGAATATTACTCAGCCATCAGAAAGAATGAATACTCACCATTTACATCGGCATGGGTGGAACTGGAGGGTATTATGCTGAGCGAAATAAATCAATCAGAGAAAGGCAATTATCATATGGTTTCACTTATGTGTGGAATATAAGAAACAGGGCAGAGGACTGTAGAGGAAGGGAGGGAAAGCTGAATGGGAAGTCATCAGAGACGGAAAAAAACCATGATAGACTCTTAACTATAGGAAACGAACTGAGGGTTGTTGGAGGAAGGTGGGTGGGGGGATAGGGTAACTGGGTGATGGGCATTAAGGAGAGCATGTGGTATGATGAGTCCTGAGTGTTACATGCAACTGATGAATCATCAAACACTACAACTGAACCACTGATGTATAGTATATAGGCTAGCTGAATTAAAAAAAAAAAAAACTATCCACATATTTCAGTCTGATTTCAGATCTGCTGTGGGAAATTGTGGGAAGGGTCTGTATTCATGCTTCGGCCAGACTGGGAAAAGGGAAGATCAAGTGCCATGGATTAATAGTTTCAATTGTTACATGCATAAAAGTATTTTCTACATATATTTGTACTTCATTGAAACTGGTCATCAAATAGGTTCATTTGGTTTTTCAACTCCATATTGGTTCATGATACTGACACAGATAACACTGAAGTCAATCTATGAGTTTTGTTCTTCCTATTCATTCACTTATTCAACATGCATATATAGGGACAGCCAATTATAAGCCAGAGATTGTTCTAAATGTTGGAGATACAAAGCTGGTCCTTGCCCCATGGAAGTCAGATACAAAGCAGGGAAGATGGACACCAGAATAAATTACATATGGTGTATAAATAGTAAAATACAGCAAGAAAAAAATTGAGTATCTGCAGAAATAATTCTTTGGGATAAATACAGTTCTACAAACAAAAGGATTCCTTCAAATAGCAGTGGACTAGATATTGGGCATATCCCCAAAGACAAATGTCCAACGTTACAACCCTTGAGGAAGATATTATTATTTGCATTGACTTGTGAAGAACTGAAATATAGAAAAGGGTTTTGCCATACTACCCCAGGGTACACAGATTTGGGAGGCAAAAGTTTGGATACAAGCAGAATTTGCCTAATCTCAAGTTATCAGACCCAGACATATTTATCCATTTCAGTGAGAAAGAGAGTGACTACAATGGAGAGACACACCAACCTAACCAAGTGTTCAAGGCAAATATGACCGATAGCTGATGCACTACTTTGGAATTTTAGAAACAAAATATGAAGTGCAAGTCATTAATAAAAAGATCACAGTAAATAAAGAACATTTACTCCTCAAGACACCTAGAAAGAAAGGGTGAAAAGGCAAGACACAAAGTAGAAGATATTTACATTATACATAAATGACAAAGATCATACCTTGGTCATATAGAGCACTCCAGAAATCAATATGAAAAAGACAGTCCATTGAAAAATAAGTAAAAGACTTGAATATGCTCTTTAAAAATGAGAAATCACAATGGTCATGAAGCATATGAAAATATTCTTAACCACATTGTTAATCAAGGAAGTACCAGCTAAACCCAAAGTGAAATAGCATTACTACACAGAAGACTGTTTCAAATAAATGAAAAAGAGATCTAAAAGCAACTTTGGTTAAGATCTAGACCCCCAGGAGTTCTCATATTGCTGATGGAAGTATAAATGTATATACAACAGCTTTAGAAAGAAGCTTGTTGGCATAACCCAGTAAAAGTAAAGAGATGTGATCTCCAAGACAGAGTAATTCTACTTCCATATTTATATCCTTCAGACACACCTTCAGAATTATATGTAAGATGCTCCAAAACACATAGATGAACACATTCATAGCCATATTATTCATATGATCCTTGAGGAAGCACCAAGATATTTACCTACAGCAGGATGGATTAATAATTCATGTAATGGAAGATAATATCGCAACAAAAATGAACTCATTAAACTACCCTTCAAAGCAGTTGAATCTTAAGAATCTATGTACGGGGGCTCCTGGGTGGCTCAGTCATTAAGCATCTGCCTTCAGCTCAGGTCATGATTCCAGGGTCCTGGGATCTAGACCTGCATTGGGCTCCCTGCTCGGCGGGGGGCCTGCTTCTCCCTCTCTGGCTCCCCCTGCTTGTGTTCCTACTCTCACTATCTCTCTGTCAAATAAATGAATAAACTCTTAAAAAAATAGTTAAGTGGAAAAAGTCAATCACTTAAACACACATATGCATACCCCCATATACTCTGTGATTGCATTTAGGCAAAAGCAAAATATTCTATTTAGAGGTACTTACTTTGAAGCTAAATTGTAAAGAAGAGGGAAGGGACAACCAGGACTCCTTTGGGATCCTGAGAATGTTCTATTTTATAACTTAGGTATTGGTTACATAATTATTTTATTATATTGTTTATGCAAAAAAGAAAGAATGATAGTCATTCAGGCTTTCTTGGGCAAGTCACTATTTTCTAGTGTCACAAAAATATTTGATAAGCAGGGCGCCTGGGTGGCTCAGTTGGTTAAGCGACTCCTTCGGCTCAGGTCATGATCCTGGAGACCCGGGATCGAGCCCCACATCGGGCTGCCTGCTCGGCGGGAAGCCTGCTTCTCCCTCTCTCACTCCCCCTGCTTGTGTTCCCTCTCTGCCTGTGTTTCTCTCTGTCAAATAAATAAATCTTTAAAAAAAAATTTGATAAGCGATGCAGTATGCTTAAATACTTAATTTTTTTACAATCGTGCATATTAAGGCTTTTCTGAACTTTGATAGAGACATTTATTTTTTCTAATAAGTGTTGTAGACAGAAAAGTCTTAACAAAATTTGTTGACAATGACAATCTGTTTATCAAGTTTTGCACAAAATGTGGGCCAATTTCTTTTATTGTAACCATATGTAATGTGAAATTAAAAGTCAAGATTTTCCTTAATTTACTCCATTTTCAGTAAATGCCTTCAGGTATAAGAGGAGGCTGAAGTGTCTACAAGTCAGATTGCAATAAAAAGCTTCCGAAATGACATTTTCTTCAACTAGTCCACTTGATGGCACTACACTAACATCAAATGAAGGTTAATCTTTCATAGATGTTTGATGCATTAATGTGTTTTCATAATCTCAGACCCTGTGAATTCTAAAGGTCTTTTCTGGCTCAGAGTTTTCGATATATTCTGTAGGAAAAATTAAAAAAAGGATTAAAAATTCCCAAGAATTAAAACTGGTTTTAAGAATTAAAGAAAGATATATTAAAGCTCTCTAGGACAAATAGAACTTTTCATGTCCTCTTGCCTCTTGCTTCTTCCAAATTAGGAACGCTAGGAAAACAGATAACTTAGGCTCTAAGATTTTAGATCAGAGTTGGTAGCTATTTATATATGTGTCTTGCAAGATTTTTTAAAAAGATTTTATTTATTTATCTGATAGAGACAGCAAGAGAGGGAACACAAGGGGAGGGGAGTGGGAGAGGGAGAAACAGGATTCCCGCTGAGCAGGGAGCCCGATGTGGGACTCCATCCTAGCACTCCAGGATCATGACCTGAGCCGAAGGCAGATGCTTAAAGACTGAGCCACCAGGTGCCCTGCCCTGCAAGATTTTTAACTGAATTATTTTGTGGGGAGAATGAAATGGAGACTATTTTGCCTGTGTGTCTTAGTCAGACCAAGGCTGAATTGCTTAAACAACAAATCTTTATTTCTCACTGCTGTGGAGGCTGGAAGTGTGAGATCAAAATGGTGGCAGATCCAGTGTCTGGTTAAAATGTGTTTCCTAACTTGCAGATGGATATCTTCTTCCTGTATCTTCACCTGGCAAAAGGAGGAGAAAAGAAGAGAGCTCTCCTGGCTTTTCTTTAAGGGCAGTAATTCCGTTCGTGAGGGCTCCACCCTCATGACCTTTAACTTCCCAAAGGCCCTACCTCTTCCTACCTCATCAGGGATTTCAACATATGAATTTGTCTTGGTGGAGGGAAGACACAAACATTCAGCCCATAATGCCATGTTGTGTGCACTGCGGGAAGGGGCAGAACCTTCTGGCAGTGAGACTGCAGTCAAATTCACTTGTGTTTTGTAGTTTAAAGGAGTGGGGAATGCTGCTTTCCTTTTTGGAAGAGCATCTTTCCTTGGATCTTAAAGGAGAGTAAGGCTTTCTTTGCTTTATTCCTCATCTGTAAGCAATGGGCAGTGATTCTTGGCCAGTGAAAAGAATTGGCACACAGAATAAATGGGAGAGGCTGCCATTCTTTTTGGGTGTATTTACTGAAAATGGAGTAAATTAGGTAGACTTGACTTCTAGCTTCACATTGCATATGGCTATGAAGAAAGGAATTGTCCCATGCATGAGTGAAATAATTTTGCTTTAGTTGTATCAGGATTTAGAATCACAAAACTTCAGACAACCCTGTTAGTGTCACACGGAGTACCAGTAATGTCTGTAAAAGAAAGCTATGAGGGTCTCTCTTCTTACATTAACCTTAACAGACTCTTTTCCTGACTTGCCATCAAGTAAGATATTTCATCTAAATTCTTAAAATAAGTCCTTCAAGGGTTTCCCCTTCTTGGTGAGGATTTCAGGGTGGTTTCTGCCTATCTATGGCCTCAAAGGAGGGAAACTCTGTTTCCAAGGGGAGATAGAAAGCTTCCTGAGAGCAGACACTGTGCTTTATTTTCATCTCTGTTCCTTACAGCAGAAAACCTGGTATGTTAGAGAAATGGATATTCAATAGCATGAGAATGATGAATTGTCATTCTGTTCAATCTAAGACTTGATCTTATAAAATTTTTTCCTTTTTGTGAGGATTTTGTTGTCTAGTATGTCCACACATAAATTAAGGTCACCGTGTCTTAAAGGTTGACAAGTGGCTAGAGAATGAAATGCATTTTGTGCAGGGTTTTATGTCTAAATGCTGTACTTTTAAAAATAAAGCACCACACTGTGCTCCCCTTACCACTTCCTTCCTCTTGCTGCAAAGGAGCACAGCTTTGTCCATAATTCAGATAATGCTTATTTCCATCAAAAACTGAAAAAGTTTAAATGAGCACTCCTTCAGCATTATTTGACAATATGAAACAATTAGAGTTGTCTATTATGTTTTAAAATGTTACCCACATAAAGCAAAAAATACACATATTACAATAGAATAAGTGGACACAAGTTTTGGACTTTGAAAAATAGAAAACATGAAAAAATCCACATAGTAAAATCTGATCGTTAAAAAAAATAACTAAAAAAACTCCACACATACACGTAAAATCTGATCCTTTTTTTTGCAATGTAGGACTCATTTTTGTCTTTATGTTTCTTGAATCATCAGCCATTTGTCAAAATTCCAAAAGCAGTATTATGTATAGGATGTATATTACTTTTAACCTCAGTTCCTCTAGGAAGAGTTATGTGAGCCAAATTTCTATTTCATGCAGCCCCCACAAATTTCCTGAAATTTTCTGAAATATCGAATAGGAAAGCATCACAGTGTGTATTTCCTAAAATCGAACAAAATACAGTTTAAAATCTATGAATCAAAAATCCGTCATGTTTAATGACAGTCTCTTCTAATACAGCAAAAAGTCTTCACAAGCAATATCAGATATTGCAATTATATATTTTTATGAGTATCTAAAATCTAAAATAATTTTATTATATAAGAAAAGAGAGGAATTGCTAAGATTTGAGGGTTCACCTGGGTCTTTCCTGACTGGGTCAAAAAATGTTTTCATATTTTGAATCTAAATATTGTTTCTTTCCACATTTTTTTAATACACAGAGGAGAAAAGGTACTCATTGATTGAATCTATAACAAATATTTGAATTTCTGGATGAAAACTGAAACACAAAATAAGCTCTAAACACCAGCTTGAGTCAGACCAAGTCTCCTGATTTGGATGTGTGTCCTCCGTGCCTGGAACATAGTAGGTGTTCAATAAACATTTATTGAAAGAAAGAACCACTGAACACCGTGGATTCTACTTTCTCTTGAGTCCTTCCATTTGCCTCCATTCCAATGTCACTTTCTTAGTTCTAGTCCTCATCACCTCTGGTCTATTTATAATATGAGTCTTCTAAATTGTCTCTCTGGATACAGTCATGTTTTCCCTTATTCATTCTTTATACTATAACCTTGCTTTTTTAAAAAGTGAAATTAGATCCTAACAGCTAATATTTATTAATCCTTAGTATCTATTGATCATTTTACATACATCATATGAAACACTTGTAATAACTGTAATAAGGCTTTATTTTTCCTGATTCTAGAGATGAGTGAACTAAGGAACACAGAAGTGGGTTGGTAGGCTAAACTCAGCTTGACTATTGGTGTCTACCTTTAAGTGATATTACACCACCTGTTGTGTTAGGATGACTAACGATCTCAGTTTTCCTGTAACTGTCTTAATTTAGCACTGAAAATCTGGTGTCATAGGAAACCTCTCAGTGAAGCTGAGATAGTTGGTCACCCTACATATAGTAAAAGAAATTTATGAGTCAACTTTCCTTTCTCCCCCACTCCAACTTTAGCGCTATTTTATTTTTCTTTTCTTACTTTACTATTATTATACATTTTACTTTTCCATATGTTATAAGCCCCATACTATATCACTGATATTGTTGTTTAAATAGTCAGTTATTTTTAAAAGAGACTTAAATAATGGAAAAATCTTATATATTTTCTATGCTCATCAATCCTTTGTGTAGATCCAGATTTCCATCTGGTGTTCTTTTTGTTCTGCCGAAAGGATTTCCTTTAATATTTTTTATAGGGTGAGTCTGCTGGTAATGATTATTTCAGCTTTTGCATATCTGAAGTGTCTTAATTTTTATTTCATTTTTGAAAGAAAGTGAAATTGAAAGATATAGAATTATGGTTTTTCTTTTAATGTTTTAAAACCTTTGTTCTATAGAATTCTTGCTTGTATCGTTTCTTTTGTTATCCAGTTTTATTGAGATAAAGTTGACATGTAACATTGAATCAGTGTAAACTATAAAATATAATGATTTCATATATGTATAAATTGCAAAGTGATTACCACAGATAGTTTAGTTAACACCAATCACTTCACATACTTACAATTTTTGCTTCTTTTCAGGAGAACTTTTAAAATCCACTCTAGCTTCTTTCAGATATGCATTACGGTATTATTAACTGTAGTCACCATTCTGTACTTTTTATCCACAGAAGTTACTTATTTTATAACTAGAAATATGTACCTTTTGACCAGCTTCATCCACCCCTTACTCTCCCACCTCTGGCAAATAGGAGTTCTTCTTCTTTTTATTTTTTATTATTTTTTAAAGGTTTTATTTATTTATTTGTCAGAGAGAAACACGGTGAGGGAGGGAACTCAAGCAGGGAGAGTGAGAGAGGGAGAAGCAGTCCTCCCATCAAGCAGGGAGCCCGATGCAGGGATGGATCCTGGATCTCCAGGATCATGACCTGAGCTTAAGGCAGATGTTCAGTGACAGAGCCATCCAGGTGCCTCCCTCCCTTTTTTAAATGCCACATATATGTGCGATCATACAGTCTTATGTCTTAATTTTTTACTGAACATAATGCCTTTGAGGTCCATCCATGTTGTTGTAAATGGCAGGATTTCCTCCTTTATCAAGAGTGAATAATATTTCTTTATCCATTCATCTGTTGGACACTCAGGTTGTTTCCATGTCTTGGATATTGCAAATAATGCTGTAGTGAACACAGGGGTGCAGATATCTTTTTAAGAGGGTGTTTTCATTTAATTCGGATAAATACCTGGAGGTGGAATTACTGGATCATACCGTACTTTTCTTTTTAATTTTTTTTTGCAGAAACTCCATATTATTTTCCATACTTGTTGCACCAATTTCCACTCCAACTAGCCGCGCATAAGCATTCCCTTTCCTCTATCCTCTCTCATACTTGCTATCTCTTGTCTTTTTGAAGATAACCATTATAATATGTGGAGGTGGTATATCTCACTGTGGTTTTGATTTGCATTTCTCTAGTGATGTTGAACACCTTTTTGTGTATATGTTGGCCATTTGTATATCTTTTAAAAATGTCTGTTCAAGTTTTATGCTCATTTTTCTATTGTATTCTTTTATTTTTTAAAATTGAGTTGTTTGAGTTCTTTATTTTGGATGTTAACATTTTTTAAAAATATTTTATTTATTTGACAGAGAGAAACACAGCCAGAGAGGGAACACAAGCAGGGGGAGTGAGAGAGGGAGAAGCAGGCTGCCTGCCAAGCAGGCAAGATGTTAACATTTTATCACACATACGATTTGCAATTATTTTCTCCTATTCCACAGGTTGTCTTTTCATTTTGTTGCTGGTTTTCTTTGCTGTCCCAGAGCTTTTAGTTTGATATAGTCCTATTTGTTTATTTTTCCTTTTGTCAGCTTTGCCTTTTTTTTTTATTGTTACTTAATTTTTTTTTCCCAGTGTTCCAAGATTCATTCCCCATTCCCCACACCCAGTGCTCCACGCATTAGGTGCCCCCAGTACCCACCACCAGGCTCTCCCATCCCTCCACCCCCCTCCCTCCAAGCCCCTCAGTTTGTTTCTGTGTCCAAAGTCTCTGTTGTTTCGTTTGTCTCCCTGGATTACCCTAGTTCCCATTTACTTTCCTTCTCCCACTGTCCTCCAGGTTACCCCTCATGCATCGCAAGTAAGTGAAACTATGTGATACTTGACTTTCTCTTGTTGGCTTATTTCACTCAGGATAATCTCTTCCAGTCCAGTCCATGTTGCTACAAAAGTTGAATATTCATCCTTTCTGATGGAGGCATAGTATTCCATTGTATATATGTACCACATCTTCTTTATCCATTCATCATTCATCTGTTGTCAGCTTTGCTTTTAATATCAAGTCCAAAAAAATCATTGCCGTGGCCAATGTGTAGGAGTTAAGTCTCTTTGTTTTCTTCCAGGAGTTCTATGGTTTCAGATCTTATGTTCAAATCTTTAATTTATTTTGAGTTGACTTTTGTGTATGATATAAGATAGGGGTTCGGTTTCATAGTTTTGCATGTAGCTGTCCAGTTTTTCCAACACTGCTCATTGAAAAGACTCTTCTTCCTCCATTGTATATTGGCTCTTTTGTTGTAAATTAATTGATCATGTATGTGGGGGTTTGTTTCTGGTCTCTTTATTCTATTCTATTTGTCTCTGTGTCTGTCTTATGCCAGTACCAACTGTTATCATTACAGTAGCTTTGTAATATAGCTTGATGCCTCTAGCTTTGTGTGGTGCCACTAGTTTCATTCTTTTTCTCAAGATTGCTTTGACTATTTGGAGCCTTTTGTGGCTCCATACAAATTTTGGGTTTGTTCTATTTCTGTAGAAAAAACAAATGCCATCAGAATTTTGATAGGGATTGCATTGAATCTCAAAGTAATTTTTGATTAGATAGATGATATTGTAAATTTTTCTTTCTTGGGTGCTAGTTTTCTTCAGTTCCTATAAATATTCTCGAAGTGTTTGTTTTTTTCTGGACTACTGTTAAGTTACTTGTAAATGGTTTGATCCTTTCAGATCTTGATTTTTAATGTCTGTCAGGTATGATTAGATCTGTGCTCAATCCAGTGATAATTTTTCCCCACTACTGAGACAAGACTCTTCTGGGTATTCTGCTCAAAGTCCCATGAATTATAAAGTTTTCCTGTGTGGCTGGTGGGAACAAGCACTATTTCTGGCCCACTGTATATGCTGGACACTATTACTTCTGATCTTTTGAATGGTTCTTTTCCCAGCCCTGATAGTTTCCTCTATGTCTTGATGAACTCAGATGAATATGTAAATGGGATTCTTTATAAATCTCTGTTTTTTAGCTTTCTCTTCTCTAGTATTGTTCTGTGAACACTAGCTGCCTTGGTTTCCCTAACCTTCAGTGTTATCTCCTTAATCCAGCAAGTCCTCTGAGGTCTACCAGATTCCCCCAAGCAGCTATATTGCCTGGAAACTCTCTCAAGGCCCTGTGCTGGGGCTGCTGTAGGTTGACCTCATTTTTTGTTTTTCTCAAGATGCTAGTGTCTTATGGGCCATTATTTCACATAGATTTGTTTACTGGCTGTTTCAGGTGGAGGGTAAGTCTGGTCCCTGCTCCTATATTTTGGCTGTAAGTGTGAGTCCAACATGTGTTGAATAAGTGATCATAAAATATTTGTTCCACTTTCAGGTTGCTCCACATATTAGCACAGAAATTCAGTGTGACTGTTCACATATTTCTGAACTTAATTCAGACTTATTTTAACTTAATTACAAAACTTATGTTTCTGCTCATGTAGATGTGACATAAATAAAAGAACTAAAAATGAAATGATTAACTACAAAGATTTCCTATTTAACAGGATCAAGATATATGAACTAGTTCTCCATTTGCTTATTTATGTCCATTTTACCAGTAGCTTCACTGGCATTTTGAAATAACTAGATTTAATTGTACAAAAACATTTTAGATCATCTAAGTGCGATCTAGTTAGATAATAAAATAATAACTCTTATGAATGGCTAATACCATTTTATATAGATAGAATTTTATGACTTGCATAATTCAACTTATTGGAGTTTAACCAACATTTACTGGGTACATTCTATGAGCTAGACACTGAGCTAACTCTAGAGATAGTGATGAATAATAAATAGCCTCCACCCTAGAGGAGCTCACAAGGAGGCAGAACTGATAAGTGAGTTGACAATGTGATAAGTGCTGAAATTACACTAATTGTAAGTTGCCATGAGAGCTCTGAGGTGGAGCAACTCACACAGCTCAAGAAGGGGTAGTGGTCAGTTGTGGTTGAGAAGGTAGAGCTGATACAAGAGGCTATCTTCTCCTTTCTCCTTCTTTCTTGCTAGAAGAGGCCTGATTTAATGATGATATTCACTCTCCCTCTCCCTGATGGATGCAGAAAGTGAATGTTCAAAGTCTAAGCCAATCATTGTCAAACATCGTACTTCTGTGCTTATGCTTACTATCTTTTTAAAAGATTTTATTATTTATTTATTTGAGAGAGAGACAGAGAGAGCACAAGTGGGGAAAGGGACAAAGAGAGAGAGAGACAGAGAAGCAGACTCCAAGCTAAGCATGGAGCCCCTCTTGACACTCAACAGGACCTTGATGAGATCATGACCTGAGCTGAAGTCAGAAGCTTAACTGACTGAGCCAACCAGGTGGCCCTATGTTTACTTTCAGTACTGGTTTAGATGAGGGCATGTGACACAACCCTGGAGAGGGAAGAATAAATTCTACAGATGCAACTCTAAATAGACTTTTCTCCTGATAGAAGGAGACATGCTAGGAGAAACTTCTTTCTTGGCTTTGATCACAACTGTGTGACAACATAATATCTGAATGTTGCTGAATTACAAACCTGGAATCTTCTATATCTATCATTTTTTCTTTTTGTTTTATGAGATAATAAGTCCTTATTATTTAAGCCACTTTCAGTTCTTTCATAACATAGAATCGAAAGTATTCTAACTGATATAAAGAAGTAAAGCTTGAGTACTGTCTTTAAGGACCAAAGGTTTTTATCCCTGAGAGTTCACCAGAGAAGGGAGAGTGAGAGAAGGCTACTGAGGCAGAGGGAAGGGCTTATGAAAAATCTTAGAAATACAAAGAACATGGGATGCTTGATGAAGCATAGGCAGTTCTGTATTAGATGATTGTGCTAATTCAGATTTTCCCTTTGGGTAGATTGTCTTTTGCATAATCAGTATCCAATTACTATTTGTCGCCTGACTGTTTTTACAACAATTGTTTTAAATTACATGAAATCCAGCCAAGAATACCTATTAATGCACTAGGAATTTTTCAGGCACATATGGTAGAATCTGACTCATGTTTGTGGTAAAACCCATCCCAACTCCCTTCTAAAATGCTAAAAACTAAAAACTACACTTCCCAGACTCTCTTGAGAAGGTTTTGATTGATTTTCCATCAATGACATAAAATGATTCAAGACTTTGGCTGAAAAAGGCATCCTGATGGGGAAAGAAGCAGAATATGAGGCCTTGGCATTACATGTGTGAATGTGTGTATAGATCTGGCTGCTCCAGTGTCTCCCAGATTGTGGGAGAGGCAGCAGTCATCTTGGTGGCTCATGACAATGGTGCTGTAGTGGGAGTAACAAGCTCAGCTGGAGTCTGTTTCTTCAGCCATTGCCTAAATGTTGTGTCATGTAAATTCTGTATTCAATTGTCTTTGCATAAGCTAGCTAAAGTGGGTCCCAGGTCTGCATTTAGGAACCCTGGTTAGCAGGACATATGAGACATAGCTCTGTAGCTCAAAGACCTTAGGGACTGGTGGAGCAGATCAGAATCATTTTGCTCTGGGATTACAGGAATTATAATATGTATTGCAATTAATACTCTCTACAGCACTTTTAAAGGGCTTCTATGACATTTATAGGGTTTTTATTATGTGTTCTTTTGACAGATGAGGAAATTGAGGCACACAGAAAGCTCAATGAGACAGAAATAAAGTTAGTGTTCATTAAGACTAGAATTCAGGTCTTATAACCCCTAGTCTAGAGCTTTTTCCTCTAAGTGGGCATTTGGAAAATAGGCTGTTCTACAGGGAACCCTACTGGAACTATGCTTTTGCATTACTGAAATACTGTCATATGGTCAGACTTTCCTAACAGAAATGCTGGCACCACTGACACATAGGTGAAAAGCTCCGTGGTCCAATACTTGTCCTTGGAACCATCTTGTTTCACTTTAATAGCATGTTTAATGGACACCCATGAGCTAAATGAGAAGTATGTCAAGCATTTCTATCACTTCCTCCACTACCTTCTTAGAGATCATTATGTGGCTCCATAAGCATAACGGAAACATTCAAATTGACAAAGAAAAATGAAAAGTTGCTCTAAAAGTTCAAACAAATTCTTAATGTATGTTTGGTGAGGATATACAAAAGCTGTGGTAATAAAGTTTCTAATTGCATACTATCCTAATGCAAGTTTTCAAGAAAAAAAATGGCTCAATTTTTCATATTGTGTTTGCTTCTTCGATGAAGAGGTATTAACTGTTTTTCTTACAATTGCTAGAGATGCTAAAGATAGATATAATAAATATTGTCAATAGGAAAAAGGTGTGAGCTACATAAAAAGAGAATGCACAGGCCTGTGCAATCTGAATCGAACAGGCCAATCTGGTGCTCTGTGCCTAACCACACTTACCTATTCCAAAGATAGGAATTGCAGAGAGATGTCATTTAGCTGGAAAGTAAACACTCTGTACTTGACTGAGCCTTTTCTATTAAAAGGCAGATTAGGAAGACCGGCAATTGATTTCCCCCTTCCCCACTGTGATATCAGCTTCTCCACTTTCTACCACTTCTTTTTTTTTTTTTTTTAAAGATTTTATTTATTTGACAGTGAGAAACAGCGAGAGAGGGAACACAAGCAGGGGGAGTGAGAGAGGGAGAAGCAGGCTTCTCGCCGAGCAGGGAGCCCGACGTGGGACTCGATCCTGGGTCTCCGGGATCATGACCAGAGCCGAAGGCAGTCGCCCAACCAACTGAGCCACCCAGGCGCCCACTTTCTACCACTTCTTATCATTTCTTCTTCCTTCCTCCAACCCTCATTCCTTTCCATAGATGAAATTCATGAATGATGAATGAAGTATGACTTGCTCAGGGCAGGTTAAGAATACTGCTGCCACTTTAAAAGTCACATACATATGAAAATATGAGAGGGCACTTGGGTGGCTCAGTAGGTTAAGCATCTGCCTTGGGCTCAGGCCATGATCCCAGGGTCCTGGGATCAAGCTCTGTGATGGGGATCCCTGTGGTAAATCTGCTTCTCCTTCTTCCCTCTACCTCTCTCTTTTGCTATTTCTCTCCCTCCCTTGAGTGCACTCTCTCTTTATCAAATAAATACATAAAATCTTTAAAAAAATATGAGAAGTCAAGGCAATACTATTAATTGTGCATAAATAAACTTCACATCTTTGTGTTTTCTGACCTTTGCTACATGCAACATCTTTAGTGTTGTGGGTTGTAAAGTAATAGCTAGCACATATTGAGACTCACCATAGTTCATATGTTGTATGTACTAAGTATGCATTTTCTCAATAGCTTCTGTGATAGTTACTATCATTATCACTATGATTTTACATATAAAGAATCTATGGATTCTTTTTTTTTTTTTTAAAGATTTTATTTATTTGACAGAGAGAAACACAGCCAGAGAGGGAACACAAGCAGGGGGAGTGAGAGAGGGAGAAGCAGGCTTCCCGCCGAGCAGGCAGCCTGATGTGGGACTCGATCCCGGGTCTCCAGGATCATGACCTGAGCCGAAGGCAGTCTCCCAACCAACTGAGCCACCCAGGCGCCCCGAATCTATGGATTCTTGACCTGTGATATCTTGACTGAGGTCATAAAATTACATAGTTGTGGAGTCTCCATATCTGTGCTCTTGGTCACAAAACTCTACTTACTTTGCTAAGCTTACTAACAAACAGTCTCCAAATTAATTCAGTAAAGTTGCAGGATACAAAATCAACATTACAAAAATCAGTTGTGTTTCTATGTACTAAGAAAAACTATTTGAAAGTGAAAGAGAGAAAGCAATTTTGTTTATAAAAGCATCAAAAGCAAAACAAACAAACAAAAAAACAAAAAAACTTAGGAAAAAATTTAATCAAGGAGGTGAAACACCTGTATACTCTAAGACATCAGTGAAGGAAATGGAAAGAGACACAAATAAATGGAAAAATAACCCCTGTTCTTGATTGGAAAAGTTAATATTGTGAAAATGCTCATATTCCCCAAAGTGATCTACAGATTCAATGTAATCTTTATCTAAATTACAATGACATTTTTCACAGAAATGGAATAAACACTCCTAAAATTTATATGGAACCACAAAAGACCACAAGTCACCAGAGAAATCTTCAGAAAAAGCACAAAGCTGGATGTACCACACTTTCTTGTTTCAAACTACATTACAAAGCTGTAGCGATCAAACAGTATGGTACTAGATGAAAAAGAGGCACATAGACCAGTGGAAAGCCCAGAAATAAACCTACGTATATATGGCCAACTAATTTTTAAGAAGGACTCCAAGAACACATGATGGCGAAAGGATATTCTCTTCAATAAGTGGTGTTGGGAAAAGCGGAAAGCCTCATGGAAAAACATAAAACTTCAACACTGTCTTATTCCACTTACAAAGCTTAACTTGAAGTGGATTAAAGGCAAATGTAAGACCTGAAACCATACAATGCCTACACAATGCATACAGAAAAATTCATTTAACATTGGTCTTGGTAATTATTTCTTATTAGATACCCAAAATGGGCAACAAAAGATAAACAAATGGAGCTATATCAAACTACAGAGCTTCTGTACAGCAAAGGAATCGATGAATAGGAAAGATGGTCCACTGAGTGGGGAAATTGCAAACTAAATAGCTGATAAAGAGTTAATATCCAAAATATATGAAGAACTCATACAAACCTCAATAGGAAAAAAATCCAAATAATTCATTTTTAGAAATGAGTTAAAGGACCTGAATAAACGTTTTTTTTTCTAAAGGAGACATACAAGTGACCAAAGGTATACAAAAAGGGGTTGAACACCACTCATAATCAGAGAAATACAAATCAAATCACATCACAATAAGCTATCACCTCACACCTCTCATGATGGCCATTGTCAAAAAGATAAGAGATGACAAGTGTTGGCAAGAATGGGAGAAATTGTTGGTGGGAATGTAAATTGGTACAGCCATTATGGAAAACAGTACATCAGGTCTTCAAAAAAATTAAAAATGTAATTACCATATGATTCAACAATCCCACTCCTGGGTATATATCTGAAGGAAACGAAATCAATGTTTGATATATCTGCACCGTCATACTCACTGCATCATGATTCACAAGACCCAAGAAATAGAGACAACCTAAATGCCGTTTGATAAAAGGATAAAGAAAATGTGAAACACACACACACACACACACACACACACACACACACACACACACACACCCCGAAGAATATTATTTAGCTTTTAAAAAGAAGGAAATCCTCCCATTTGCAACAACATGAATGAACTTGATGGCTTTCTGCTGAGCTGAATAAGTAAGACAAAGAAAGACAAATACTGTATGGTATCACTTATACATAGATTAAAAAAAAGCCAATCTCATAGAAACAGAGAATAGATTGGTGATTACATGGAGGTTGCGGGGAGGGGGTATACGGGGAGATGTAGGTGAAAGAGTATAAACTTTCAGTTATAAGAAGAATAAATTCTGATAATGTACAGCATGGTGCCTATCATTAATGATACAGCATTATATACTGAAAAGTTGCTGAGAGCAGATCTTAAAGATCCTCACCACAGAAACAAACAAAACAACAAAACTTATGAGGTGATGGACATGTTAATTTTCTTGGTCTTGGTAATCATTCCACAATGTGTATGTATATCAAATCATCATGTCATACAACTTTAAATATTCACAATTGTATTTGTCAAGTGTTCCTCAATAAACTTGGCAAAGAAACCCCCCCTCAAATCCAACAACAACAACAAATTAGCGCCAATAAACTGCTTATTAATCAATACTTATTGATTGCCATTCCCAGGGGAGAGTAAATAACATCAAGGATGGCAATGTGATCTGAATATTGTAAAACAAGAATTGATTTATTAATTTCTCAAATATTATTTTCTTGAATGCCTGTGTCATAGATTCACAGAAGGACAGATATAACTCCTGCAGGTAAGGAATTAGTTAGCCTTAGGAGATGGGTGTGCGACTCAACAGTTACAATAAGAGCACTGCTGTGGGAGATGTGTGTTAGGTTTAATGGGAGATTAGAGGTGGTTGTAGGAGACAGGAAGGACCGCATAGAGATGGCCACATCTGAGCAATATTTGAAAGAAAAATAGAATGTTGTCAGTGGACATGACAAGAAAAAGCATGGCTTATGTTTGGGGAACAACAATTACTTTAGCACTGTGAGGAGTCAGGTAGTATTTGGGCAGGGGTATGGGGTGCAACAAGGCTAGATAGGTATTTAAGAGCCAGATAATACAAGGGATAAAAAGGAGTATGCTTTAAAAAAAAACAAACACAAGTTTTTATTATGGTAACATACACATGATACAAACATTACCACCTTAACCATTTTCAACGGCATAGTTCAGTGATAGTGAGGGCATTTATAATGTTGTGCAACCATCACCACCATCTGTCTCCAGAACTTTCATCTTGTAAAACTGAAACTCCATACTTATTGAACACTAACTCCCCATTCCCCCTCTTTTCATCCCCTGACAACCACCATTCTACTTTTAGTTTCTAATGATTTAGAGTACTTTCAACACATTATGTAAGTGGAATTATATTGTATTTCTCCCTTTTGTGACTGACTTATTTCAATTGAGTAATGCCCTCAAGTTTCATCCATTTTGTAGCATGTATAAGAATTTCCTTCCTTTTTAAGGCTGAGTAATATTCCATTGTTTATATATAAAACATTTTGCTTATCCATTCATCCCTCAATCAATAGTTGAGTTGCTTTCATATACCACTGTGAATAATGCTATGAACATGGGTGTATAAATATCTCTTCAAGATCCTTCTTTCAATTCTCTTGGGCATATACCCCAATGTGGGACTGCTGGATCATATGGTAATTCTTTGTAATTTTTTGAGTAACCACCATGCTGTTTTTCCCAGTGGTTGAACAAGGGTAAGGAGTATATATTTATGTCTCATCCATGAATAGGTCAAATAAACAACTGTGACTAGAATAGAACTATGGTCATGTTTACACGTTGTCAAGGACTGATGGTGGAAAATGCAATAGAAGAAGATTAGAGATGGGGAGAGAAATGTTGGGGATATCCGAACTAGGGAGAAGTAGTGGGGATGGGGAGCAAAGGACTTTTTTGAGTGATATTTAGGCTGTAATTTCCAGGACTGAATGTTTAATTGAAGAGTAAAAAGAGTGGGAGGAATCTGGAATGACTCCAGGGGTTCTAACTCTGACAAGTGATTCAATGGCGTGTTGATGCCATCAAAAAAAGAGAGGAAAATAAGGTGAGGAGAAGGTTGGGGGGCAGTTGAGTTCAAATTTTTAAATGTTGTGCATGAAGATCCAGACAGATATCCAGGAAGTAATACCACAGTTAGGTAACCCTAAGATACCATTCACTCACCATTTCTTATGACCTCTCTACTCAAGCATATTCTGAATGAGACTTCTCTTCATTAGACTGTTAGACTGTTAAGCAGACTGTCTTGTTAACTGTTATAAATATCACATCTAACAAGATGTAGATGCTCAACAATTATTTGTTGAATAAATACATGATATTGATCATAAGAATGTGGTCTAAGAAAAAAATGTAGTCTAAGGTGAATATGAATCTTTAAAAGTCAGCAAGTTGGTTGGCAAATGAAGCTTTTTGTATATGTGAGGTTCACAGAAAGAAGCAAATGGGCTTCCTTGGATATAATTTAATCATTTACAAAGGTGTGAACATGGTTGTGGAAGCTGAGCTGAACAGACTCTGAGACCCCAAGGATTGGGGGAAAGAAATAGTTTTACTAGAGCTAGAAGGGTTGGAGCAGTGGAGGAGGGGTGGTCTGGCAAGAGATAGAGTTATAAAGGTAATGAATGACCCACCCAGTCCTGGAGTGTGAGAAGGGAGAGATATATCTTAGTCTCTCTTTTCTCTTATCCTCTGATCTTTTGCTGATGGCATCTATTGGTGGAATCCATTAGAGGGAAAGGAAGTATCGGTGATAGAGTCCATAATAGTCACTCTCTGTGAAGCAATGTAGGAAGAAGCATTCCATAATAGAGACTACTTGTCCATGGTGACAATTTCCTTAGTACCCAGAGTAGATAATGGTTAGTGTAGTTTCTGAACATTTATTTAGGATAATTAGCCCTATACATTCATAAGCAGCCAGCTTCTGGATTACACTTCCATTTTGGAATGGTCTCCTTTTGAACATGGAAAATATCCTTTCCCGAAGCATCATTGTTTTGTTCATGTCTTCATATCTCTATCCTGTCAGGTAGGTGCCAAGACAAGGACATCCCCTTAGATGTTTGACCCCCTGGGGGATAAGTACCACATTCCTTCTTCCCGATGAATTTCTTTTTTAGAACCAGTTGTCCCTTGTAGTGGTAGATTCTGATTTCAAACACTTCCCCCCATGCTAGATACACCTTGGCCATATAGCCAAGTCTTCCCCAGCACATGACGAAGGCAAGGCATAGGATGAGACCGAGTTCTGTTCACTAAATCTGTCCACTCAGGAATGCAAGAAAAACCATTTCTGGCACTTCTTCTGTCCCTTCATCTTTTCCAAGTCTTTCTCCCTCTGAATGGTAAGTAACAAGAATTTGAAATCAGGACATCTAAGCACATTCAATTTTTGGCTAATTATTGAGTTGATGTCAGTACTCAGATTGGCTATTCATATCTCAGGGATAATAAATGTTTGCCACTGTCCCCTTTTACAACAGCAACTGAACAATCTCAGGAGAAAGCCTTCTGTTATTGTGCTCCTTTCCCCTCCTAAATTGTTCACCATTTCAGACATTTTCCTGAGAACAATAACAGAGCCACTCTGTAATAATGCAATTCTTAGGAGGGTTATTATACCAGATTAGACAGCAACCTCTCACTCTGTTTAATTTTGTAGTTATTCAACACTGAAGAGAAATTTCCTGATCCTCTTTCATATTGATTAAGCATAGCATAATTAAGGGGGAATAAAAGATAACTGACTTATCCAATTTGTGCATTTAATTTTATCTAAACTACATATTTGTAGTGGCAAGATAAAACAGAAGATGAAAGTATATATGTGTGTGTGTCTGTGTGTGTATAAAATACAACAATAGCAAAAATGAATAATACTTTGGAGCAACAGTCCTGAGGCTTGACTCATTCTTTCTTCAAGAGCCCATCTAACAAAGTAGGATAGGCAATGGAATTCAATCACATTGAGTGAGTTTAGAGTGTACCTCCGTACTCTCTTTCCATACTGGGTTTAGATACTGTTTGATTGACTGCCTGTCCTGTGGAAGGAAGATGCTATTAGATTTCACTCCTCTAAAGATAGGCACCTTCTTTATCACAAATTCCAAAGTTCACTTTTCACTATGACTTCTGGAGCCCTGGTGGAATGTCACTTTCAACTCTGATAGAGTCTCTTCACGAGTATAATACGATAAAGAACACCAAACAGATTCACCCTGTGCCCTAAGTTTATCAGAGACAGCACAATTATAGAGCAGTGGGAGAATAATTCATTGAGCTATTGCCCAAAACTCCTTCTGGGCCAAGGAAAGAAGAGTTGCTGTTATGTTACCTTTTATTTTTTTGTTTATACTTGGCCTTTTACAGATGGCCATGATTTTGCTCTGTTGGCCCAGCTGGACTCAAGGACATTGTGAGGAACAGTAAACACTTTTTTGGGGGTGAGTTTTCTCATTCCTCTGCCACATGTCCCGTGGCGCTGGTAAATACACGTGGGGCATTTTGACCTACCTTTGAAACAATTCAATCTTTCCAAAATGGGAAATGACAGAAAAACAGGGAACAGTGTTAGTTTGGGCCTTAAGGCATTTTTCTAAGTGAGTTTTATCAGCAGGGAACTTGTCCCATTGAGAAAGATCTTGAATCAGAAAAATTTTCTAGGAAATATGTTTAATTGATTTTTCTACTGAAAGTTGGAAATCTAGAGCAAAAGACAAGTGGTATCACTCAGAACTTGGGAGTTGAAAAGCCACAACTCAGTAATGCTTCCTTCTCATTCACTCACGTGTTTTGCAGGATGAGAAGTCCCATGTCTACAAACCTTTGAAGATCAACCATTTTCAGGGTAATTGTAGCATGGTTTATATCAACACAAAATCCACCAATTCCAATTGCCAAAATAATTGGGCCACAATATGGTCAGCCCAGATAATTTTACCATTCATATCAAATTGACCTTTAACTAGTGATTTGAGGACTCTGTGATCAACTTCTATGGCAACAAGGAAAATACTATTGAACTGCGATATAGTCAGTCGAGCTTTATAAGCAATGTGGCAAAGTGCTGTTAAAAATGCCTATTTGCTTGGGGCTCCTGGGTGACTCAGTTGTTAAGCCTCTGCCTTTGGCTCAGGTCACGATCCTTCAGCCCCGGGATCTAGCCCCAAATCGGGCTCCATGCCAGGGGGAAGCCTGCTTCTCCCTCTCTCACTCCCCTTGCTTGTGTTCCCTCTCTAGCTGTGTTTCTCTCTGTCAAATAAATAATATCTTTTTTTAGAAAATGCCTATTTTCAGGAGCATCTGGGTAGCTCAGTTGGTTAAGTGACTGCCTTCAGCCCAGGTCATGATCCCAAAGTCCTGGGATTGAGTCCCACATCAGGCTCCCTGTTCACTGAGGAGTCTGCTTCTCCCTCTGCCCCTCCTCCTTCTTATGCTCTCTCTCACACACAAAAGTAAATAAATAAAATTGTAAAAAAAAAATGCCTATTTGCTGAAGCACAAATGTTGGCAATTGTCCATATTAGCCTTGCTCAAGTGCAGAACTTACATAGTTTCCTTCAAAACCATTATGGCTGTGATCTCTTTTATAATTAAAATAAACCACCCTTAGTTGAGGCATACTTTCTTTAGCAGTTTCTCTTTGTTTTTCAGTCAATGAAGTCAGGTTTTTATTTTTATTTTTATTTTTATTTTTATTTTTTAAAGATTTTATTTATTTGACAGAGAGAAACACAGCCAGAGAGGGAACAAAAGCAGGGGAGTGAGAGAGAGAGAGAAGCAGGCTTCCCGCCGAGCAGGGGCTTGATCCTGGGACTCCAGAATCATGACCTGAGCTGAAGGCAGTCGCTTAACCAACTGAGCCACCCAGGAGCCCCTGAAGTCAGGTTTTTAACATCTAAATTTCCTGCAAATATTCTCTACTAAGTTTCATTTTTTAAAATTTATTTTCTTTTTATTCCCAAGCTGAGTTTCATTTTTACTGTTTTTACAAATTCAGATATAAAAGGCATGCATATTATTAGTATCCTTTTCAAAAAATTGTACTTTGATTCATTTTGAATGGCTATATATTTTCCCCAACATTTGGGTGGAATCTTTCTGCATCTGGATTTTAACATAGATCAAATAAAATCAGTGTATAAACAAGAAAAAAAATAAAATCACTGTGTGAATGCATTGCCACAGCTGGTCAAAAATGTTGTTACCTCCTTCACCATCATCATACTCCATGCATTATAGGAGAGTAAAAAAAAATTCCTAAGTATATTAAACTTATTTTTCACACATATAAGCACACTCAAAACCTAGATTTTGTATGCTTCTGAAAAACCTACTCCTAGTGGAATGATTTCATATTAATGTTCTTCTTTTCTGCAAAATTATCTATAGCTAATGTTACCAATGAGGCATGCACAAGACCACTGCAATCCTTCTCATGTATAATGTTTGGTTATATTTTAATGGTGTTATCTATTTTTTGGAGGAGGATGTGGAGGGAGGGTATATGAAATTTTATTTTTA